>VDFB02000002.1:161569506-161791095 GCA_007258455.2 Sequoia sempervirens | reverse complement strand
TGTCAAAAGAAGATTCAATGAACATATCTTTTTCCTTTTCCATTGATGTCAAAGGGGGAGAGAAAGCAAGTGAAAAGGAGAAAAAGCTAATGAGAGAAAGAAGGTAATGAAGAAGATGATCTTTTGAGGGGGAGAAACAAAAAGAAAATCTTGAGAAGTATATTTAGATCTAGTATGGTGTCTTTGATGGTTTTTCACATCATGTGTTGCCATCAATGACAAAGGGGGAGATTGTTGCAAGAATAGAGAAAAGAATGAAGGTGTTGTCATTGATGCCAATTGGTTATCTACTAGTTGCTATTAGCTATATATGTTGAGGATATTGAGAAAATGGTATCAAAGGAAGATTGCAGGTATTTAGATGTTTCTCATAAATTTTCTCCTATGTTCGTGTGGTTTAGATATGTTGGTCATGATTGTTGAAGGTTGTTATATCCAGATATTTGGTTGATGGTTCGTTGTGAAGTTTGAGTTGTGTTCACCAGTTGTGAACTATGGTTCTCTATGTTCTGGTTGAAGTCCGGAAGAAGGTTGTTGATCCAGATTTCTCTTTATTAAAGTCTTTTGACTTGCAGTTCTAGAGTTAAGATGTTTTGATTGCATTAAAGATATTTTTGGTTTTTGGAAGTTTCAAGCTTAATAGTTCTATGTGTTTTACATTGGTTTGGCTGACCGTGTGTTGAGCACTATCTTCAAAGTTAATGAAGCACGTTGGATCTATTTTTGGTCCTAGTGAAGCGTGTGTTTAGGTCGCCCTCATTCTAATTCCACCCTAGGATGTTTGGTGCCAACCTAATTCGAATTTGAAGTTGGATGGTTGACTTTGTATCTTTTTCAAGGTTGGAGATAGTATATATATAGGATGAGCTAGTAATGAAAATCATACATAAGAAAAGAAGGAAGATAAGTGAAAGAGTAGATGTGAAATTGATGCTATTCAGAAAGTGTGTGAGAGTTGTGTGTGGGAGATCAGTGTGAAGGTTAATAGTAAGTTTTCAGATGTAGTGAGCAGAAGGCGAACTCTATCATTCATGCAAGTTGATAAAGTAATTGTGGTGGAATCCTTTGTTGCATTGAGATTGCAGTCTCTCTATAACAATTATTCTTTGTCTTCTTTCTATCTCTGTGGTAGTGAGCCCTTCGTGTTGTAGCCCTATGGATAGTGAGTCCAGACAGTGAGTCCTTATTTCGGGTAGTGAGCCTTGTTTTAGGTAGTGAGACTTTTGTAATCAGTTTTGATATTCTCTATAGTGTGGGTTAATCGTCACCATGGTTTTTCCCTTATTGGGTTTTCCACGTAAATCTTGTGTTATTGTGTTTATGTGTTGGATTTGAGTTTTTGCATTGATGTTTGACGATTAATCATTTAAGTAGTTGCATGTATTAGTTCTGGTGATTGAATTAAAGGTTAAAATATGTGACAACTGATTCACCCCCCCTCTTAGTTGTCCTATTTAACCAAAAACACATCGGTATGTTGCTTGAACAACCAAAAACACCTTAATAGCTTTCTTTCATACTATCATGCCATCAACAACCACCATAAATCAAATAAATACATGATACTTCATTTAGGAAGCACATAATGCTTAATCATGAGATGTAACATTAACATATCAGCTTGTGGACCAATTTAGTACATGAGACTGGAATTGATACACTACATGACTGTTCAAAGAACATACACCAAGATGTAGGAGCAAAGACATAAATGCAGAGAAATGTGAAGCATTTCTCGGACCAGACTGCACAACCAACAACATTGACAACCTTTTGTAATGCATAGAAATATCCTTGACAATGTTGGTGACCTAAAAAGATAGAAGTGCAATGTCCATAAAAAACTAACAGTGAATACCAAACCATAAGACTAGAAATGCAACAGTGGAGGAATACAAAGCATTCTCCTAGACAAACTTCAATTCAGCTTCCTAAACCATAAATACTTGAGTAAATTACAGAGGCTAGATTTTTTTTGCAGCAACACATACTTCATCAAGAAAAATAGGCGAGAGAATAAGACATATTGTAGACCTTCAACAATATCTCTCCACTATTATTCATACTTCCAATCTTCATATTAATATATCATTATGAAATCAACTATGTTGATAGTAATAATGCATTATATGAACTTCAACAACAATTCTTTGACACTACTGTATTCAGCTCCAATTTCCAACGAACGTTTGTTGAAATTTTGACAAACCATTGTCGGAACACCAACGAACCACTGAAATAATTTTTGTCGCAACATTTTAGTTGCTTTCCCAAAAAACCTTGAACTGGTGTTGCCACGGTAAAGGTGATTAGGTGTTCGTCGGAATATCGACAAAATGTGTGTCAAAATTTTGACAAACAATAGCTAGAAAACAAGCGGGACAAATTAGCCAAAACGTCAGAACACCACCAGACATTCGTCGAAATAGTGATGAAAGGGGCAAGTCATAACGTCAAAAATTTCGTCGGAGGTATAGCAATGTTGTCGGTCGTTTTTGATGTTTCGTTGGATGGGTTTGTCAAAATTGCGACGAAACAGTGCAATTTTTTTTTTTTTAAAGTATTCCATTTACAAACATGCTAGTCTAGAAAAATGTAATTGGCTGGTGTAAAGCCAAATTCGACAACCTTTACCAACATCCTCCCTACCTATGCCAAAAGGGGAGCTTTGTAATAGGGTATGAACATCCATCAAAACATAAAGGATAGAGGAATTTCATCAGATGTAGTTGCAATTGCCCTGTTAGACATGTATGCATAATGTCGAAGCATAGACAAGGCACGTGAATTGTTTGACAGAATGCCTCAAAGAAATGTCGTCTCATGGACTGCAATGATTGCAAGATATGCAAAAAATAGATTTGTTCAAAAGGATTTAGAAATTTTAAAGCAAATGTAATTGGCTAGTGTAAAGCCAAATTCGACAACCTTTGCCAACATCCTCCCTGCCTGTGCCAAAAGGGGAGCTTTGTAATAGGGTATAAACATGTGAGGCCCCACATGTAGATAGGCATGATAAGTTGTTTATAACTAATGACATACAAATCAGTGGTGCTATCAAAATTTTCAAAGGACTTCACATTAACTTATGATTGTTCTTTTGACCTATGCATGCTGGAAACTTGAATAAAGAATAATAGAACTAATGTCAAAATTGTTACTAATATTAATAAATTAATAATAAAGTTAAAATTGGGGTCATAATTAAAATTGCAATAGTATTGTTTTATATATATATATATATATTTAATTAGAGTAATGTACTTTGAGTCCCAATTAGGAATACAATTATTAAGATTTGCGGAAGCTTGGTCAATAATTTTAATATTAATATCTAAATAGTATTGATCATAACAATATATTGAGTATTATCAACATTTTGATATTTGAATAATTATGTTATTAGTATCAATATTGCTTCATATTAATATCATAATAATGAATAAACAGAGTTATATGGATGATAAGGTAAGCATGGAATTATTAATAGTTATGATATGACAACATTAATATATAGGTATTGATATAACTAATATTATTATTTATGGGAACATAAAGATTTACCTTCTATGGAATAGTGATGTAAATGGAGAGATGATAAACTTATTGGTTAAAGGGAATATATGAATGATGGGAGTAACATTAATAATAAGAAATAGCAATGGAATGGATAGAAGATTTTAAAAATAAAAAAATAAATAAATTGTGGATCTAATATGAATAAATACATAAAGAGATACTAAGATTACCATGAGTCCAAAAGAAATATAATAATAGTAGGGGAGAATTGAAATGATGAGGTATTTGGATTTATAAATAATTTATAAAAGAATAATATGCATTTGTATCATAATATTTCTTTATCTATAAACAGACTTATAAACTCTATTTAAAATATACCAAGACCCATTTGGAAGTTGTTGAGGCATTATTCATGCATTCATGATCCCTACCAAAACTTCCCTTACCTCAACATGCTCATTAAGACCTTGGGATACGTTTCCATCTATGTCATATCTCTGTAATGAATATCTAACGACGTGAAATGAATATCTGTAATGAGTATCTGACGAAGTGTTCAGGGAGAAAGCATCGTAAATGTTATTGGTATAAAATGCAAGTGGCATAAGATAGGTATAATAGTTAAGGGTAAATGTGGGGCTTGACGAAACACGTCAACTCAATCATAGAACTGGGGGAGAAATGGCATTAAACGAGCAAGGAAAAGGGAGGAAGAGGATGAGGAAGTTGGAGGGATGCCATGACTCATTATGAGAGTACACATCAGCTTTAATGGACAATAGAAGTGGTAGGTGAGGGTGGCTCTTAGATCTCTGCGCTAGCAGATCGAGGAGGCTATGGAGTATTGGCTGGGCAATAGAGATGAATCTAGGGAGGAAAGCGTTGATGCTGGGTGGAATGATTTTGGCATCATTATAGGAAGATGGTAAAAGATGAAGAAGACGATTACTACTTGGCGATGGATAGCAAGAATTTTCTCAGCGCTTGTTTTGTATCAATAATCCACCTGGTTTCCTTGAGGAAACATTATGATATTTAGAACTAAGAAAAGGGTAACCCTAATAAGTCGAGTGATGGGTGTCTCTACCGATAGCAGAAGAAGCAAAGTATCAGTTGATGAATGTTCAAAGGTTGCCATTTCAGCGTCGTTGCCTCTGACTAAATGATGGGATAAAATTATAAGAATAAAAATCTTTTCTTGACTTGAGGCTGGTTAGACGTCATCCCCATTGGGGAATTGGGGATCGATAAGGCGGCTGATCCGACTCGTAGAAAATTTCTATACAACTTTTCACTAGACTTATGTCCTAGAGATCAATATTTGGCTTGAAGGAGAGGGTGTGAATGGGTTCACCTCAAGGACCTGCTATGAAAAAGGAGGCTTTGCTACCAGTGGAATTACAAAGACTGTAGTTGCACCTCTGAAATGCACGAAAATTCTTTTTCAGGTCAGGCTTATTCACATGGTGGCAATTTCTTAGGCCATTCATACAACTTGTGTAATTTACTTTTGGTAAACTGGGCTAGGTGCCAATGTTTTATTTAAGTATCACATTTTTTTTTCTGGCATTGCTTGGAGTTACGTGGTCTATCATAAGAGCTGCTTTCTAAGAACCGCGGGATCTCTATTATTCACTCCCACTTCTTTAATGCATATTTGATGATGAAATTTCCTATATTCTTACCTTTTTATGTATGTCCATAACCTACTTCAAAGCTCACATTAATAGCCCGGGCAAGGAGGATGAGGTAGAGAAGACTAGCGTCTCATCTGCCAATTGCATTTGATTGAAAGTTTCTTTAGATTTTTTTTTACAAATCCATTTTGTGCTTAACCTCCAATTATCACACTACACGAGACCACAGTTTCTTTGAGGCATTCTGTTAACAGTTCACTCGCCTTGTCTATCTTTCCAAATTTTATGTGCATGTCTACCAGAACATTCCAACGATAATATCAAACAAAAAAAATCCCCCGACCATTATGCTTGATGGATGTTCTTACCCTGTTTCAAAGCTCCCATTTTTTAGTAAGCAGAGAGGATGCTGGAAAAGGCTTCGAAATCTGGATTTACATTTGCCGATTGCATATGCTTGGAAGTTTTTAAAGCCTCTTCAACAAATCTATTTTGTGTATATCTTGCGAACATCGCATTGCATGAGGCCACATTTCCTTTTGGCATTATGTCAAACAATTCTCATGCCTTTTCCATGCTTCAGACAATTTGCATACCTATTTGTCAGGTCTCTTGCAATTGCAACATCTGGAAAAAAATAAAGTATGTACCCTTTTACCTCGATGGATGTCCATACTTTGTCTGAGAGCTTTGAGGCAGCATGAGCAGAAATCATGTTGCTGGTAGAGGTTGTGACATCTGCTTTTTACACTACTGATTGCTTTCAGCAAGATGACATCTCCCTGAGGTTTCTGTCATTCTTTCCACGTGCTTTGTCTATGCTTCAGCATTTTTCTTACATGTCTACCAAATCATTGGGGACTAAATATTTTGATGAAAATCCTTTGTTATTGATTCTAATTAAGAAGATCAATAAACTTTGCGTAGATTACCACACACTTTTTTCATTTCACTTTAATTTTCTAATAACTAGCTATAAGTGTCTTTTGTGGGGCTATGTATTCTTACAAGACTAGAATTGAAAGTGCCCGCTTTTCTGTAAAGTATGTCATCAGATTTACTTGACTGTTGCAACATTGATTGACCAACATTAATGATATCTATTATTGTACTTGTAAAGTGTTAATTTTTCTTCTTCCTATTAATTGGATGTCGTGGGTTTACATCTTCCAATCTAGATGATTAATTCCTTCTTATGAGATTTTAGATTATTGTAATAACAATAATAGTGTAAAGGTTATTCTTATAAGTATCATTGTAATATCATAAGTCATTACTTCACCTTAGGAATTTGGTATTACGATGGGATCAACCCATTCTATAATGTCATATAATATATTAGAGTGTTGATTATGGGGTCATGAGTAGTGTTATTCCATCGATATGGAAAGACACATAATTAAACCATTAGTAATTATATATGTGTGTGTGTGTGTGTGATATATAAGTCACGCCTTATAATCTATAGGAAAGTTTTAATCATATTTGATACTAGCATTAACATGTTATGGAAAGAATTTTTGGATTCATTTATTCAAGAAATTACTTTTATTATTGATTGATGCTAATGAGTTGATCAATGAAGATAATCCTCTACTTATTTATTAAAATAACATCAAGTGAAGTCAATGCTTGAATAAATTAGATAGGAATCCAACGACATAGCATGTATGATCATATGAGAATAATAAAAACTATTAATCCTTACTATGTTGTAAAAATGCTACAACACAAATGTTCTATTATATAACATTACTAAAAGTTATAATGATGAATGTAAGAGTTGCAAACTTATGTGATGTATATATGTATGTACCTCAAACAAGATATACATGTGATTATTGTTTGAGGACTTATGTTAGATGTTATCCTGATGTATTGAATTTTGAAATGGATATTCTCGGCCATGAGTTCAAGACCTAAATGAACAAAGGGAGATATGTTGGAATAGTATTTTCTGGTATATGGGATTACCATGCCAAATTATGTTAGTCAGATCAGTATACTTAGAATTGTATAATTCCTTAGTCTAGTTTTATTGATTATATAAGCTAGCATTATTAACTAACATGATTAATTCAAAAGAAGAATATGGAGGAGTATTTGGTATTGTTCTATAGCCTTTATTTAATACTTACCAATTTCTAGGAGGGATTTGGCTTTGGGGGTAATCTATGCCTTGGGATTAAAAGAAGAAACTTTATTTCATACTTGCTAGTCTCCATGGAAGTTTTTAAAACAAGACACTACTTTGACATGCACTTTAATCTGTACATCTCAATTTCATGAAAGTTTTATAAAGTAATTCTTCTTGCTCATTCTTACAATCATGGCATTTCATATGATTTTGTGTCTTGACTTTATATTTGAGTTGGCATGTTTTATTAGATTGTATCCCTATTAAGAAGTTAGTCGATGCCCTTTTATTATGGTCCTAGCAGGGAAAGTTTGGATATGTAAACCAAGTAGAAAATAGGTTCTATGGATGTAATAGGGTCTAAAGTGTCGTTGGTAACTCTTGCTATAGTGAAATATTTTGATTGGTGTATATATGATAGATGTGTATTTAAAACTTCCCTAAATGCATCCTTTACTAAATATTACTTAGGGTATGGTTAAGATAGTGGCCTTTATTGTGTGACAATTGGGAAAATTTCCATTGATGTCAGTCCAAGATTTATAATCGAGGTCCAATTGTTTAAGAGACTCCCTTGAATTTTTAACAATATCATTATTGTGTGAGTTCATGATATGACCAAGATTGATGTTAAGACATCTTTATAACCTAATGAGTTTTATCCTTGTTATCCAACCATGTGGGAGATGGTTGAAGTCTAGTTGTCAAACTACAATTCCTCTACGAATTATATACGTAGGCAAGGCCATCAGAGACAAGCCCCCGAGGAATTAGGTCTTGCCCTAGGGTTTTCTCTCTATTTATTACTTTGAGTTAATATGGACATAAGGTATTTTCTTAGCTTATGACTTAATTGAGTTGTATGCTTCCTTATAGTGCCTTCTTTGGTAGCAGCTTTGTGAGTTTTGCAAGCGATCTTGAGCAAAATTTGATAGTTGTGTTTTGTCCTTAATTGTATTTTGAGTGTTAAATTTAGGGCATTACAGAACATCCATCAAAACATAAAGGATAGAGGAATTCATCAGATGTAGTTGCAACTGCCCTGTTAGACATGTATGCAAAATGTCGAAGCATAGACAAGGCATGTGAATTGTTTGACAAAATTCCTCAAAGAAATGTCGTCTCATGGACTGCAATGATTGCAGGATATGCACAAAATAGATTTGTTCAAAAGGCTTTAGAAATTTTAAAGCAAATGTAATTGGCTGGTGTAAATCCAAATTCAACAACCTTTGTGAGCATCCTCCCTTCCTATCCCAAAAGGGGAGCTTTGGAACAGGGTATGGACATCCATCATAACATAATGGTAGGGGGAGTTTTGTCAAATAGTATAGTTGGAAATGCTCTAGTAGACATGTATTCAAAATGTGGAAGTATAGATAAGGCATGTGAACTATTTGATGGAATGGCTCAAAGAGATGTCATCTCTTGGAATTCAATGATTGTAGGATGTGCTAATGATGTTTCAATAACTTTGGGTGTTTATCTTCCCCATCAATTTGTATGTAATTGACATGTGGTTACTTTTGTTATCTCTTATGTGCATAAACAACCATTTTTCATGTGTGTACTTCAAAAGAAAATAACGATAAAAATACCAAGTTTCAAAGTTACTACACAAGGGTTCCAAATGATAATAACAATGGTGGTTGTATTTTGTAGCGCTCGGAAAATAAGAGTATTTTCAATTGTTCATATCCGTATAAAAGGATTTCCAAGTAATTAACATTGTTCATAAAACTTCCAAAGGAGCTCAATAAAAGAGAATTTAAATTGCATTTCATGTAATAATAAAAATAACAATGTAATTCATCAAGATTATACAAAGCATAAGTACATCAATGAATTTTCTCATATACATATTCAACCATACTCGGAAGAAATCAACAATTCCAATAGAAACAACTTTTCTATGCTAAGTCATAAAACTTTAATTTCCTCAAATCAATGTCACATTAGATTCTTTCAAGCCATACTTCTATTTCAAAGTTTCATTAAAGAGTGTCAAATACACATACATTTATAATGGGCTTCACAAGCCAATCCAGAATAATACACAAGTACATCAATAGCAAATGAAACTTGGAACCTCCAACTGTTGTGACACCATCGGTCTGCTTGAGAGCTGGGGCCAAGAGTGTGATTCAGGCGCCTTTTCCGCCCAACCACGAAGTCCATGACTTCCCCGGGTTCCTTCCTAACTCGAAGGAATCCCCGGCCCTACATAAAGGAGCCTAGCAACCTGAAACAGTAAAACAGGAGGGAACTCTCAATGCATGTCTGGTGCCTATATGCATTTCTAACATGAGAAAAACACATTTCTTGCAACAGGAGGTGGCAGAGACTCAAATACATATATGTTTCTAGGCTTTTAAAACAAATCCATCTATTTCAATGGTACAAGTGCTTGGCCAAGCATAAATAATACAAGCAAATGGTAGTTTAGAAAAGGTAATACTACCGTCTCTGTGGGTCCACCTTCGGCATCCTGTCCCGGAAGTTACCAAAAGTAAAATATGAATAAATACAACGCAGAAAGTTGTGCATTTTCTTACATGTTTCATGCATTCAATTGATTTTAAAAGAATTTCAAATGAGAATTTCATAACATCCGTTGAAAGAAAAATTGTAAGTTCAGTAGAAAGATTTCATTTACTCCTTTGTAAGTAATTCTTTTCTGATTTGGTAAAAGACTCTGTTTTTAAAGAAGATCATGTATGTCATAATACTATCAGTGTACTACTAGAGAAATTTAATTAATTCTTTTGTATGAAACAGTGTTTTCTGATTTCAGTATATACTTCTATTCTTTCCAAATTCAAGCTGACTGAAAGTGTAACTCTTAATTTGAATACAGGTTTCTGAATATTAGTAATATACAGAAACAGTGCAATCCTTTCGGATTAACAGAGGTTTGAAAGAAAAAAAACTTGCATTCGAATTTTACATTGAATACCTTTACTCAGGAATGTACTTCTGTATGTAAATACATGTCAAGTAATCAAGAAGATTTTCAGTTTACATGGTTTCTCAGAGATACTTCTGTTCTTGTTCCAGGTTTAACATTTCTGAGATATTTGTGTATTTTTAACAGAGATCATATCACTCTCTTGAAATG
Source organism: Sequoia sempervirens (assembly GCA_007258455.2). NCBI lineage: Eukaryota > Viridiplantae > Streptophyta > Pinopsida > Cupressales > Cupressaceae > Sequoia > Sequoia sempervirens. The sequence goes on along the minus strand of VDFB02000002.1, from coordinate 161,780,681 downwards.
GTTTCCTGTTCAAACTTGCATTTTGGTATATATATATGCATGGATAGATATATATAAATAGATATATATATATATATATACATATACAGCTGAGTGTATATATATATATGTGTGTGTAAAAATTCATATACAGCTGAGTGTAAATTTTGAAGAAAGAAATACTGATTTTTGTAACTGTTCATAAGTTCTCTGGCTGTGCACACATAATATAAACATTTTTCAGGGTTTCCTTACTGGCGTTGAGCAACATAAGGGGGCAGGAAGCCCTTGCCCCTCCCATGGGGAGGGGGCAGGCTGTGAGGGGCTCGCGCCCCCTCCACAGGCTGCGGCCTGTGGAGGGCGCGAGCCTCCCCACAGTACCACGTCCTTCCCATGGGGAGGACAAGGGATTAAATCCCTATTCTTATTCCTATGTATAACAATTTCAAAACTCAAAAAAAAAGAAGACATTTTGCCCAGTATATACTGCATTCAAATTTATCTCAAAGGCATTTCGAATTATTTTCTGATGACAGTGTTTTATGCAGAATTATATGCATATATATATATATATGTATATATGCACGGGAATACAGATTCCTGTGCATATATATATGTATATATATATATATATGTTTATGTATTTTTCCAATTATAATTGAGAGCAGTTTAATAATTTGCAGCTTTTTCAACAGAATGTAACCCTAATCTGGAAGAAAAGATTGGGTATTCTATATTGCAACAATGAGAAGTAAGCTATTACCCAGATTCAAAAATAAAATTGGAAAAGATTTCTCAGTTATCTGTAATCATTTCATAGAATGATGCATTTCATTTCTTCAATTTTCTTACTGCCATTTTAAACTAATTGAAGACAAAGTATGGAAAGGAACCTGGAAATTTTCTCCAGTGCAGATGCCCAGGATTACCTTCTTGTCGCCTCCTTCCAGAGCTCTCCGATATCCTGAATGAATGTTCTCTTTTCTCTCTTAAAGCTTCATTCCTCTTTTCCAGGATCATGCAGAGTATTTCCAGATGACAGATAAATTTCATATGCAAATTCCAAAGATTGCCACATGCCAACAACATTGTTGGTTTTAAGGGAAAAATTTCCAGAGCCCAAAGTTCTCTTGGGCTGTTCATTCCTCTTCATTTTGGAAAAATAACCATATGGAAACAGAGATATCTCCACTTTATACAAACCAATTATTTCATTATATGCAAACATAATATTTTCACTTTATTATTTGTTTTTAATTTCCTATATTTTTTTAAAACTCAGATTTTCCTTTTTATTGCACAAAAATAAATGGGATAAACTAAAATAAATTAAACCATATTCTTTTCACAATTTTTATGGTTAATTAAACTATATTTAAATTTTGCTATGCTATTGTTTTTATGTATATATATATTTTTCTTTTGTTTTAATCAATCACTTATTCAAACCACGTAATCAATTTCAAACAATCATATTGAAAACAGATATGACCTAATGCAACTACATGATTTTTAAGTGGTGTGTGCGCGATCGAGAGCTTCTCCTCTTTTACCCTGTCGGGAAGCTAACCTTCTTTTCCTCAATCACACTCTTGGCCTTCGATCACCTGCATCTCAAATGCACTCAGGCGTGCAAAAACAAAAGTGTATTAGTAACCAATATAGAAATATAAATTTAAGCAATAATTAAATCAACATTCCTATTTTGTATCATTTTAAAATTAAATGCACTCATAATTCTGAAAGAAAACAATTATTTTTCTACATTTCCACACACCAAAGCATTGTATTATATTATATTTCTCTAACACGTATCATAATTCATATATTAAATCCCACAAAGTCATGGTCAAACAACATCAAAGTAAGTCATGGTCAAAATAGCATCAAAGTAAGTCATGGTCAAAATAGCATCAAAGTATGAGATGTGACGTATTTGAGAAGGCATTAGGGAAAAAATTACCTCTAAAATTTGTTGATAAACCTAAAGATTTTGAAACTCTGTATGCATTTATAGAGGAGGTTGAGAAGGAATTGAAGTGGGAAAGCATTACATGGAAGATCTATTTATTTAGTGGCCATTGGAATGTTGACTTCCCTAATATATGACCTCAACATGTCATGTTCTATTATTACTTCAATTATCACCCTTGTAGTCTTTGATTTCATGGATGCTCATCCCTCCCTTGAGAAGGTTTCTTATACTCTTTTAGCATTCTTCTCAAGTATGTTTATCATAGTAGATGGATTCAACAAGACTAACTTACTAGGTGTACACTGTAGGATGTTGTTGAGCCTCATAAATGAATTGGTAACACACTTGGGTTAATGCCTATGTTGGTGACCATACAAGTCATTTTTTTTTGCAACTAAGGTTAGAAAATGGATTTGGTTTCCAAAAAGGGAGACAAAATTGAACCAAATAAAGTCTAATTTTACTTATTATTATTGTATTTTCAAGAATCCATTATAAATCAATAATAGATTGAAAAGCTATATATTCTCTTTTTTGTAAGAGGATGGAATTTTGGGATAGAAAACTTTTGGGTTCTTTCACATTGTACAACAACAAAAGAGTGAGTTTTCTCTCTTCATCATATAACAAAAGATATACTAGGAAAAATACATAACTCATGTTGTGATCTAGCTAAAGATGCCTAGATGAGATATAAAGCTTCCTAATGGTTATAATTCAGGAGTTAATGCACAGTAACATGACATTCAGACAAAGGAGCAAACAAGGTTTGTTGACCAAATCACTGCAACCAAATATTTGCAACTAAATAAAAATGGAGGATGACAAGAATTGGAGTTGATTGCTTCTATCCCAAAATTAATTTCTATGAAGCATATAAAGTAGATTACAAAAAATGCATAAAACACAAAAAGAGTGTGTATTAAGCACTTGAGTTACCCCCTTGTTGCACATCATATTATGAATTACCTAAAGTACTTGGATCTTATACAATTTTATGTGCATCTTCAGTTATTATAAGTTACAAATAAATTCTTTATTAACTAATTAGACAAATTTTCTGCCTTTGTTTGTACTTTAGAAATGATAAGTTTTTCAAAAAAATAAATGATCTACATACCTATAATCTCACAATGCTACTTATTTGTTCATGGTCCAAAGATTGGAAGACAATATACTCATCAATACAATTTATGAACTCAGGTCGAAAGGTGGCCTGTGTTGCTTCCATGACTCTCTTCTTCATATTTTCATAAGCTTCCTCTTTTGAGCCAGCTTCATCATCAAGAGCACTTAGAATATACAAGGAACCAACATTAGAAGTCATAATAATGACAATGTTGGTGAAGCTTATAGTTCGACCCTGCGTGTTAGTGATCCTTCCATCATCTAAAATCTAAAGGAAAATGTTAAAAACATCTTAATGTGCTTTCTCAATTTCATCAAACAAAATTACTGCATAAGGCCCTTGGTGTTTTGGTGAAGGATAAGGTATAGAAGGTAGTGTATGTTGTTTTTAATGATTTAGGTATGAAATATGTTTACCCTTAGTAATGTATTAATGACTATTATCCTTTTTGTCAAGAGAAAGATTAATGGCTGAGATTGAAGCATTATGACAGTGTGATAGTTATGGTTGTGGCTTAACAAGGGTAGATTTTGGTAAGGAAGACAATAAGTTGAATGAATGTAAGTAGAGAAATTTTTGCATACCTGCAGATGGTACAAAATTTCATGGTTAAGTGGAAGCCTCCCATCAACAACAAGATCCAAATATCCGTGTATCTATCTCAATCGAGCCTCTAAACCCTTTAGAGTTGTCAATCTAAAGACAAAAGTCAAATTTTAGAGTTATGTCACCACTAACACAAAGAAATAGAGCTTTGAAACCAAATCCATACAAACAAACTAAACTCAAACATTGGAATGGAAACAACTTGAAATTATGATGTAGAGCATGGATTCAGTTTACTCAACTAGAGGCACATTTCACAATAATGGGTTCTTCATGTAAAACATTTGTACGATGTTCAAATAGTAAAGAGATTGATGAAAGATAGAGAAATTAAAAAGATACTTGGATGTAGTTGGATTGAGCTTCTCTTTGTTTTGAGAATAGTTTAATATTCTCTACTTAACAGGGCCAACCATGTGACGTGGAAGCTCATTTGGCCCCTCCCCCCCTCACATCACTCTCAATTCCCCATACCATCATATAACATTAATCATTCATTCATTAATACATTTATTCATTCATTCATTCATTCATTCACATTAATAACATACAACACTCATTCATTAACATATAACATTCATCCATTAACATATAACATTCATTCATTCAGTTTTTACATATTATCAAAAATATGGTTGTCATAATATGATTACAATCACTTTTTTTTTTGTTTCTTTTTTGTAGCAAAAAAAGTTGAAGTGGAGTATCGCTTTATAAATCATCTGTCCCCCTGCACTTGTTCTGCCTCGCTTCGTGATCTTAATGTATGCCTAGTCATGTACTGATCACAATGTGGAGGCTGCTGCAAGGTGGGGTCTACTGTAATAACAAAGAAATGTTAAATTGATATGTTTTGTTATTATTGTTACACATATTTTATTAATTAAAATAACATTAGAGTGGCGCTCTTTACCTGATGGGGCAACATCATGTTCTTGATCTTGTCTTATAGCCTCATGCTCAACATGCTGACACAAAAGGTTACATTAATTAATACACCAATTGCAATTAAATATGTTTAAAAGAACATTAGAGTGGTCCTCTTTACCTGATGGGGCCACATCATGTTCCTGATCTTCTCTAGCCTGATCATGCTCAACATGTTGATCACAATCTACACGCTCTAAAGTTGAAACACGAAAGATTACATTAATTAATACACCAATTGCAATTAAAAATGTTTAATTGTATTAATCCATACTGTGTTTTGTATAGCACATGAATACATCCAGTATCAGGATGCACACCATGACCTTCATATGCTGGTTGTGATCCACCCTCACCAAGCTGCATTCCAATGCCAGGTGCAATATTATCATTGTTTGTCTGTTTAAAACAAATAGGCACATAATTACTTTATGGTGGAAATTAATATTGAATAGATTGCACAAGTATTCAGTTTTAAATAAAATTTATTGAGTTTATTTACTTGCATGTCAGATGCAGTGGAAGATTGTGTTTTCCCAGTCAAGAATCTTAGGCATTTAGCCACGACTTCATAGCCATGTTGGAAGACAATCTTCATTTCCTCTTCTGTGGGCGCTCTGTTGAATTCAGAGCCCTACATTTTTGCATAAGATCATGAATTTTGCTTCTATGGTGTGATAAAACCAAAATTGTTTGTAATTTATTATTTGGATGCAATATTTCATTTATTGATACTTACAATTCGTGCGGCTAATTTCATATAGCCACCGAAGCCAAGTTTGTGTTGCCCGTGTTTTTCTAGTCTTGCCTTTGTTGCCTTTGATGTGTCGGGAAGCCTATGAAAAGTTTGAAATATGTTATATTATGTAAAAAGAAAGAGTAATTAGTATATAATTACATTGTTGTTAGTATCACATACCTTCCTTGGCCCGATGGTGTCTATCCTTTTTTCTTTTCATCCTTCTCCTTTCCATCCGACACCGGGTCCTTCCACTCCCTCTTTGGAATCATGGGGGGACGCTCGTACTTTTTGTTCTTCTATAAATGTGACCTATATTGGTCCCTCACATACTTTAGATATGTACCAGCTTTCTTAAGGACCTTGGTTCGGTTGAATGTTTTATCACCGAACAACACAACTAAACAGTTAATGAGCTCATCCTTTAAATCTTGATTTTGGGCATTCCACCGTGTATGTATGGTGGCCTGAAGAGATCCAATGTTATATCACCTAGATTTTTATAAAAAACATCATTTCCTGCAAAATGATCATGGGATCATTAGTCTAAAAGGAGTGATCAATAAGTAAATTCTAATTGGATTATATATAATAATAATTAAAACATTTTAAATTACCTAGGACCTTCTCTATCTTTATGGGAACAAAATCCTCGGTCACCACAAATGTGACCGAAAATGTTCCTGCACTAGTAATATAGGAAGATCCAGGAAATGTTGCTAAAACATCACCACTACTAGTGGCCTCTACATCACCAGTACTACCTGATGCTTGCATGCTATGTGTTGCCAACATTTCAGTCGACAATATAGGCACAAATGATGGGGTCAGATGATGTGATGTATGTGCAGGAAGATCATGATGGACACTTGTACCAACCCCTACTTTGTGGGAAACACCTGTAGTACCCTAATCATGGGCAGCAACATCATGAGGACGCAAAAAATCCTATAAAAAAAACACATATTTAGTTCATGACATAAAAGAGTACAAATTATAAAACCATGAATGAGCTTATGTTATAATTAAAGACCTCATGACAACGTACTTGCAAGTTTTGTACTCTCTCAGTCAATATTTTAAGCCTCTCTCTTATCTCATCTATTTGAGGCACTATGAATAACAATTGAAGGATTTCTTCATTGCATTTTTTTTGTCTTCCTTATCATATCGAGAGGGTTTGTTGAATATGCGATGTCATCATCCAATAACAGTGATTGCACCTCAACCCTATGGATGCTCTCCTCTACTGCTAGTGCCTTTCCTCGATCAGTCGACTGCAACAAGAATATTAAAAACATTATTGAAATTAACCCAATAAACTTATGAAAAAAACATAATAATAAAATATTTTTCTCATATCTAATTTGTACAATTACAATGAGGTAAACCTATCGGGTAGAAGAGCCTGAAGATGCATCACGATTTGTGGTCTGGTTTAGAGCCTTCCCCTTACAATCAATGTCCCGCTGTGACAAAAATTAAATATAAAAAAACATTACCGAAATGAAACCAATAAACTTACGAAAAAAAACATAATAATAAAATGGTATATTGGAATCATTAATTGGAGGTTGGGTAAAATGGTGTATAGTACATACCACTCCCATAGTAACTGTGTTTGTATCTAAGTGATTCAAATTGTAATCGATTAGCAACTCTTCCCCTGCAGTTATTGATTGTATCACTCATATGAATACACGGTTTCCCTCACACGCCTCAAATATGCAATTGGGTTGCTTATTTGTTGACCCATATCATGTACTGTTTATAAACCCTACAATATTCCCTGATGCTTTTGACCTTCTGTCAATGTACATAGCCACTCCTTTATTTTGATCCTTATCTTTTAGCTGTATATAATTTGATGATAGTGCATACCTACGCATACTTAGTGTATATCGAACCAGTTGCATCCAATCTTTGTAACTGTAACAGGGTCCGACATACTCCATCAATTCAGTAACTTTGTCATAACAGACCTTTATGTCGTCCATGCAAAATAGGCCCAAACCATGTAATTACGATGGTGTTATGCGATATATCCTCTCGTTGACACAAAAATTAGTGTTTATTGGAGGAAGTTCCTTGGGTACCCATTGTTTCTGTAGATATTTGTACCTCAAGGGAACCTCGATGTCGCCTATGCTCTCATCATCATAAGAACATGACCCCCCTTCAGCAAGAACAAATTCCATGCGTTTACAAAATTTTCCTCTAATCTTTTGACCTCTAGTTGTCCCTCTTTTAGACCTACTACATGTCTTGCTTTCCTCTTCTCCTCCTCAATTTCCCTCGCTTGAGGAAGACAAATATGAAAAATACCTATTTGGTGGTACCTGCACTCATAAGGATGTTGGATGAAGTTCTTTCATGGTGATGTGATCCCAAGGTGACATTATGATTAATCTATCATTTCATTGCTAGAACACTAAGAGACATAATTCAGGTGCACGTGTGAGGTGGTTCAGCTATCCACTGATCAACTCCATATGTCTAAGTGGTTAACGGGGAGGGAGTGTGTACTAGGACTGGTTAAGTCATCATAATTTTATGCTTTGGCAATAAAAATTGTTTAAGTCATCTTAAATATTCCTATGTCTAATTTCTAGGAGACTTTTGGTATGTTTTAAGGTAGGATGAGTGGTTGCATCAATGTTCTAGTTCTCTATGCTATCACCATGAGACCACATTTCTTTGAGGCATTCCATCACCATGAGACCACATTTCTTTGAGGCATTTTTTCAAATAGTTCACTGCCTTGTATATGGCTTGTCATGGTATTCCATCACCATTGAGGCATTTTTCAAATAGTTCATTGCCTTGTCTATGCTATTGCTTACTATTATGCTTAGACAATTTTTTTCCAAGCATCCATAGCTTCTTCGAAAGCACCTGTTTTAGGCTTTTATCCATAGAATTAAGGCAGTGAATTGTTCAAGATAAAATGCTTTGGTAGTCATGTATGAAAAATGTCGTAGCATAGCAAGGCAATGAACTGTTTGAAAAAATGCCTCAAATAAATGTAGTCTCATGAAGATGGAATGCCATGACAATCCATAGCCATAGGAATTCTTCATGGCATTCCATCACCATGAGACCACAATTCTTTGAGGCATTTTTCCAAATAGTTCATTTCCTTGTCTATGCTATTGCTTACTATTATGCTTTGAAATTTTTTTTCCAAGCATCCATAGCTTGTTTGAAAGCACCTGTTTTAGACTTTTATCCATAGCATCAAGGCAATGAACTGTTTGATAAAATTCTTTTGGTAGACATGTATGAAAAATGTTGTAGCATAGACAAGGCGTGAACTGTTTGAAAAAATCCCTCAAAGAAATGCGATCTCATGGTGATGGAATGCCATACATATATACAAGGCAGTGAACTATTTGAAAAAATGCCTCAAAGAAATGTGGTCTCATGGTGATGGCATGCCATCACCATGAGACCACATTTCTTTGAGGCATTTTTTCAAATAGTTCACTGCCTTGTATATGGCTTGTCATGGCATTCCATCACCATTGAGGCATTTTTTCAAATAGTTCATTGCCTTATCTATGCTATTGCTTACTATTATGCTTAGACAATTTTTTTCCAAGCATCCATAGCTTGTTCGAAAGCACCTATTTTAGGCTTTTAGCCATAGCATTAAGGACATGAATTGTTTGATAAAATGCTTTGGTAGTCATGTATGAAAAATGTCATAGCATAGCAAGGCAATGAACTGTTTGAAAAAATGCCTCAAAGAAATGTAGTCTCATGAAGATGGAATGCCATGACAATCCATAGCCATAGGCATTCATCATGGCATTCCATCACCATGAGACCACAATTCTTTGAGGAATTTTTACAAACAATTCATTGCCTTGTCTATGCTATTGCTATTATGCTTTGATAGATTTTTTCCCATAGCTTGCTCAAAAGCACTTGTTTTAGGCTTTTATCCCATAGCAGCAAGGCAATGAACTATTTGATAAAATTCTTTGGTAGACATGTATGAAAAATGTCGTAGCATAGACAAGGCGGTGAACTGTGATTCTCACTTGCAAACAATAGACATGCATTCCAACTTGTGATTCTCACAAAAAAACAACAGAGTCACCAATAATGGAGTTGCAAAGTGATTGAAAGCACCGAGTTATGGTTTGTACAATCGACATTGAAGACAATTATACAAAATACAATCACAAAGAGTAATTGGTGTGATTCTTTGAACTTATATTTTTGTGTGTCATGTTTATTTTATCAACCCTATTTCATTTCTAGATTTTTGTGTTTGTGGTTTCCCAAGTTTTATGGGTGTCTGAAGTAGATATACTTTGTAGTTGTACACTTGATGTTTTGGTTGTTTGTTTTGTTTTGAGTGGTATTTAGTGGTTGTTTCCTAATATTCATCATCATTTCCCAACTTGTTTTGTCTATTAGAAGGGTGGTTATGAGTTAATAACTTGGATATCATGATTAGCCATGTATAAATTTGATGGATAAAGCAACAAATGGACATAAAACAAGTAATGCTGGTAGAAAATTTAGAGTGGTAGAAAATAAGGGAAACAACATCGTAAGTGATAGCAAATCTTACAAGGTGACTTGCAAGGTTGATGAATTAGTGGTGGTATTGGAAAATACTATCGTTGAAGTAAATGGTGAAGATGATAGAGGAAGGAACTAGAATCTTGACATCAAAGAACTTGAAGGAGAAAAGAATAAGGCATCTTGTCTTTCTAAAATACTTCACATAAAACCAAACCTAGATATGGTTGAAGTTGTTAAGAAAGAAGTGGTTAAAAAGATTCATGCCTTCATTATTTGTATGGTCTTGATTTCCTCTCTTTGAGGAATTATTTTGATGAGTGGATTGTCAATATGTGGGGGAAAATTGATGGGAATCTATGTTTCTTTCTATAGAATGATACATAAAGATTTATTCACTTTCTTCTTCAAAAATCATGGTATGCAATCAAGAGTTTTAAAAGAAAGAGTTTTAGAATATGGGCAATTTTGTTTTTAGGTCCATCTTTGAACCCTTGATTCTACCCTATGTAATGCTTTAGCCAATTATATGTTAAGGTGGTTAGAATTTTAAAATATCTCTACTTAGATGTGAACTTTTATCCCTCAAGTCCTCAAATCTTTGGGTAATGTGTTGCAAGTGGAAGAAACAAGGTCTACTCTTCCCCATCTTAACTCTAGGGTTTTTATATCTCTCAAATCTGATGAGTGTATTCTACATATTTTGTGCTTTCAATTGAGTGATAATCAAACTAAACATGATATTGAAGTTTTGAGAGGTTTGAATGCTTGTTTTCTATGTAAAATGGATGGTCATCAAAGAAGGCATGGCCCAAAAATTCTTAAGAATATTAATAGACTTGTAGCTAATAGAATTTCATCCTTGATTGTGTAGGAAATAATAAAATAGACAATAGAAAAATTTATGAGAATGAATTTGATACTTTAGATGAGATTCTTGACAAATTGGAGGACTCTCATTCTAGTGAGGCATATGTTGGTATCCTTGCATATATGCCTTTTGTCAACAATGAGCTTGCTCTTCTTGTTTTTTTTCAAGGATAATTCTAGGTAATAAAAAAATGCCCAAGAGCTTGCCTTAGAAATATTGGAAGAGTTTAAGTTGTTAGTTTGGCTACACCTCCCATTGCTCCCCAAGCTCTACAAAACATTGAGTCTATGATTTACAAAGACCTTTCCCATACACTTTTCATGAGTAAATATAAGAGTAAAGATTCAGTTTTATTAATTATCTATTCCAAGATGAAGCTACCGTCTAGGGAAATTTTGTCCCTAGGCCAAGTGTTGATGTGGATGGATGATAAAAGAGAAAGCAAACTGACTCATGTGTTAATAATCACAAGAGTGGAAAAAATGGAGAGCAAAAATAACCCAAATATTTTGATAGGTTTTACTATAAATGAAAATAGGATGCACCAATTGGAATGTTAGAGTTTGGAATCTTCTCGAAAGAATGCAGTTTAAGATCCTCTTACAATAATAGGCTTAAAATGGATTTCTTTCTCTTTCAAGAAACTAAAGCTATGAGAATTGAGCTAGAATGTACTCTTAAATTTGTTTGGAAAGAGTTTAAATTTTTTCACTAATCATATTTGGGGAAAGGTGGTGCAACTATTCTAGCTGGCCTAGTATGGGCTCCCATTATTAGTGACTCTATGTGTTCTCCTTGCAATAGGGTAGCTTGTGTGATTGTGAAAAAGGATGATGTCTAGTTTGGGGCCCAAATGTCATAGCATAGACAAGGCGGTGAACTGTGATTCTCACTTGCAAACAACAGACATGCATTCCAACTTGTGATTCTCACAAGCAAACAACAGAGTCACCAATAATGGAGTTGCAAAGTGATTGAAAGCACTGAGTTATGGTTTGTCCCTTCGGCATTGAAGACAAATATACAAAATACAATCATAAAGAGTAATATTCACAAACCAAATCAAATCATAAACCTTATAGCACTCTGATTCATAAATTTTAGATGAAATATACAAACCATTTTGGTGATGGACGAGATGCAGAGGCCTTCACGGCAAAACAAATCTCAAAAATTCCAATTTTTGCAACCAAGCAAGCTCGATCCCTGGGCTTCCTGCAACCTTTCCTCTGCTGGCGCACGACTCACTTCTCCAATTTGACAAGCTAGGTTTTGATTATGTCAATTAAAATGAAAATTGTGGCGCCATGTTAAATTTTACATAATAAATTATATATAATTAATATAATATTAGCTAAATTTATAATATTAATATAATATTATAATTATTATAATATATATTAATATAATATATAATATTATAATATTAATATAATATTAATATAATATTATAATTATTATAATATAATTAATATAATTATCTCTCTATATCTCCCACTATCTATGTCACTCCCTCTTCCCCCCTCTATCTATTGAGCTATCTCTCCCTCTCCTCCCTTTCTCTCTCTTCCTCTTCAAACTATCTCTCCCTCTCTCCCCCTCTTCTCTATCTCTCCTCCTCTACCTATCAATATCCCTTTCTCTCCCTCCCCCTCTCAGCTATATCCCCCTCTATCTCTCACCATCTCTAGTCCCTCCCTATCCCCCCTATCCATCGACTCTCTATCTCTCTTTCTCTTCCCATATATTTCTATCTTCCTCTCTCTCACTATCCCCCTCTATCTCTCTATATCACCCCATTTCTATGTCTCTCCCTCCCCCTCTATATATATTGAGCTATATCTCCCTCTCTCCCCTATCTTCTTCTCTCTCTCTCCCTTTCTACATATCGCTCTCCCTCTCCCCCTCTTCTTTCTCTCCCTTTTCTACCTATCTATCTCCATCTCTTCTCTCTCTTCCTCTTCAACCTATCTCTCCCTCTCTCCCCCTCTTCTCTATCTCTCCTCCTCTACCTATCAATATCTGTAACGCCCGTCGTGCAAACCCCAGAGAACACACACAATGCAAATAATTTTTTTTTTAAAAAAACCAATTAAATTAAACATGCAAATAACATTTAACCATAACCACATAGCATATTACATAACATTAACAAACTTAGTTCTCTGGGGCACACGAGGTTACATCACAACAACTAAAAAGAAATAAAGATAAAAATTACAACATAACCATTTATATTATAATATCCATGAATGAGGATACATCCAATAACCATGATGCGAGAATAATAAACATCACATAATACAACCATAATAAATCTCTTAATAAAGATACAAATGATCCTAACTATTACATCATCGTTTTAATGTTACATTACAATCTCTTGATAAATGAATTACATTGAATTTCCCAACATGGGGATTGATACAAGAACAATGAAATCTAAAATACAAGTGAATACTGGTACAACTCCAACTGCGGAAAAGCTGAGAAGACAGGATGCTGATGGGGAACCCAATGGGTGCAGAGCACGTTCCACCCAACCATGTGAATTATAATATAACTCACCCCCCGTGCTCATAGGTGACGAGGAAGAGAACCCGACCATGAATGCCAAACTGACTCAACAACAACATAGTACAAAAACAAATACAACTCAAGGCATACAATGAAACAACCATTGACATTCACAAATCACATAACAAGTTTAAACTATGAAACTCATCACAATTAAACAAAGCATCACCAATTATACAAGTAACTAGATAGCAATCATAAACCAAATTCACAAGACTCAGAAACAACATAAAGATTACAATATCCAGAGGCAACTACAAACAAAGCACAAGGGTTTCTAGTGGAGAGTGTCATCGCATAGCTCTCATGGGATCCCCTGGCACTTCCTCCAACTGAGGTGCTGACACCCATCTATGGATCCCCTAGCCCTTCCTCCTACTTGAGGCGCCGACACCATAGGGTAGCTCATGCGGAGTCAATAACCTCTCATGAAGACGAGATTACAACTTTGCCAACCATGGCCTTCTCAGTCTATCATTAGTCTATGATAGCCCTAATGCATAGATGAGGATTCCATTGTTTATTATCTCGTGTGTTTTACTACCAATCCCCCTAAATTCTATTTTTAGATTATCACTTGTTTAACTACTCTTACGTGGGTTCCCCTGAGCTCTTCCTCCTTCCGAGGCACCGACGCCCACGAAGAGCCACTCTCCCTATGACCCCTAACATATCTCAAAGCAGGCAAGGGTTGAACTAACACAAATAAAACATAAAACCCATACAAGACACACGAGGCATTAACCCTCTCGCAATTATTCATAACCAAAATGTCTTAACAGAACAATTCAACCCTTCCAAGCACAAAACCAATAAGTTCCAACTCCGAAAGTGTGACCAAGACGAGAAGAACATTAAAATTAAACAAACCTCTGGACTAAAGTTTTCACAAATTGACAACAGGGTTCCCACATCAATATAAAAGTCAACACAATAAAACTAGGACGAAAAATAACAATCTCCAAAATTTCTCCATGACAATATAAAATTCCACAATAATCCAACACAATTATTATGTTCATTCTTAAATAAAGTTCACTTAATTTCACAATTTAAACATTAAGAAAAACCATTTCAATTTATAATATAAATACGCATATATATATATATATATATTTATTTTACAACAATATATATATATATATTATTTAATATATATAATTATATATATATAAAATTATATATAATATATATAAAACATATATAAAAAAAAAAAATAATAATAAAATAATATATATAAAAAAAACATTAACAGTGGCCAAGTGGGGACTACCGCGTAGTCCCCACGGTTGTGGCAGTCCGTGCCACAGTGGGGGCGGGGTGGGTACGGCCTACCGTGCCCTCCCCAACCCCATACCAAAAACTTTTATAAAACAAAAATTTTGATTTCCATTTTTAAAATTTTATTTTACATTTTTTTCTTTTTATAAGCACGGAAAACAAAACAAACTCCATTCGCACAGTACAGGATACAGATTTCAAAAAATCCAATATAAAGATTTTTTTTTTTAAAAAAGAAACAAAACGATTTCAATGAAGAAAATAAATATAAAACTATATATATATATATATACGAAATATGTATATATATATTTAATATATATATATATATATAAAACACACAAATATATAAAGAGTTATCTAAACACAGGGAACGCAATTTTCTGTGTAACATACAGAATCACCATAAATTTAAAATACATTTTTTTTTGATTTTTCAAAATAATATTTCAATTCCATTAAAATGCAAAGATTGTTCTTTTCCACAGGAATAACAGAGAGATTGAGTATATCCAAATAGAATTCGAAGAGTTTATTTTCAGTTTGTTTGCAAAACAAGATTTTCCAATTTCAACAAGAATTTTTCTTTCAAAGAAGACCTATTTGTTTATTCATTTTCTAATCTCAAAGAAATCTTTTTAATCTAATTCACAGAAAGATTTTCTTTTTCAAAACAGAGATTGATTCTAAAACATCTCTTTATCCCTTTTACAAATTTAAAACCATTAAGATAAGAGAGTGGAACCTGGAGTCCTGCGCTCTCGAGAATCCGATGAAGCTGGTTTCTGACGGCCTTTACGAAGAGCTCCTCCTTCCTGCTTCGAATCCCCTCTGAGTAACCGTGCTCAAATCTCGAACTCGATCCTTTGTTCAGAAGACTCCAGAATAACCAGTAAAAGATTGACAATCCCTTTCTAAAACTCTCCTCAAAATATTACAACAAAAGAATAAAAAAAAATACTTTTCGAAAGCTTCAGAAGATTCAAAAATGCATCACCATTATTTTTCAACTTCTGTCTCCACAAACCTCTGTGTGTGGAAAACTTCCAAAATTCTTCCTTAAAATAAAAGATATTGTCCATTTCTTCCAAAAACTCTAAAAATAAAAAATAAAAGAAAATAATACTTTAAAAGCAAGCTTTTTAATTAGATTTGTATTCTTATTCGTTCTCACAAATTTTCATTCTTTTATTTGTTTTATTGTTTTAATTTCTATTTTTACCACTTTACTTGCACATCACATTATCTATTTAATTTAAATAATTTATTCTAGTAATTATCCTCAACAAGATAATTAATTAAAATAAATAACACACAATTTAATATTATAATAATCACACAATTAAAACTCATGACTTTCAAAAAATAAATAAATCATTTAAATATTTAAATACAATCTAATCTAACATTAAAATTAATAATCATTTCAATCATTTAAGTAAAATAAATCATAACTTATAAAATGCCACCTTAATTAAAATACGACAAAACACAAAACACAAACCACAAATGACGACAATTACAAAAATGAACAATACCAATCTAACAAGACGGTCTGACATCATGGAACGGGATGACTTCATTGTCACCTCTATTTCAACATTTAACCATTGGGCTATTGGTGCTCGCCCTGTCCTGTCGAAACAGGTGGAATCGAGACTTGTACCTGCAAATCCTGCATACAAACGAAGTCGTGTACATGTGCATACATATATATAAAATCAAAGCATTAAATCGAAGTATTGCATTGTGAGAAGGAATCGCAGCGTAATAGAGCACTCGCAAGAGAGTGATGCTACACTGTCCTTCATCACCTCTATCCTAACAATTATAATATAACTGATAAAATAACATTTCTAAACTAACAATTCATCTCATGACATAATTCATTAAATCATTGCATCATAATATAATTCTGAAAATCAACTAACATCACCTACCATAATGTCATATGAAATAATCATATCCTCAAGTGTATAAGCATAATCACCAACAGTCAACTAATCAAACCACCAACCAAATCAAACAATAATAGTATCATCACAGTCATAAGTAGCAAACGAACGCATAGAAAAATAATAAATCCAAATAGTAAGAGGAGGGGTATTACAATATCCCTTTCTCTCCCTCCCCCTCTCATCTCTCACCATCTCTAGTCCCTCCCTATCCCCCCTATCCATCGACTCTCTATCTCCACCTCTCTTCCTTTCTCTTCCCATATATCTCCATCTCTCTTTCTCTTCCCATATATTTCTATCTCCCTCTCTCTCACCATCCCCCTCTATCTCTCTATATCACCCCCTTTCTATGTCTCTCCCTCTCCCTCTATATATATCGCTATATCTCCCTCTCTCCCCTATCTTCTTCTCTCTCTCTCCCTTTCTACATGTCTCCTCTCCCCCTCTTCTCTCCCTTTTCTACCTATCTATCTCCATCTCTTCTCTCTCTTCCTCTTCAACCATCTCTCCCTCTCTTCCCCTTCTTCTATCTCTCCTCTACCTATCAATATCCCTTTCTCTCCCTCCCCCTCTCACATCTCCTAGACCCCTCTCTATCTCTCACCATCTCTCCCTCTCTCTCCCCACAATCCATCGACTCTCTATCTCCACCTCTCTTCCTTTCTCTTCCCATATATCTCCATCTCTCTTTCTCTTCCCATATATCTCTCTTCTCTCACCATCCCCCTCTCTCTCTATATCACCCTTTCTATGTCTCTCCCTCTCCCTCTATATATATATGAGCTATCTCTCCCTCTCTCCTATCTTCTCTCTCTCTCCTTTCTACATATCCTCTCCTCTCCCCCTTTCTTTCTCTCCTTTTCTACCTATCTATCTCCCTCTCTTCCTCTTCAACCTATCTCTCTCCCTCTCTCCCCTCTCTTCTCTATCTCTCCTCCTCTACCTATCAATATCCCTCTCCCCTCCCCCTCTCAGCTATCTCCCAGCCCCCTCTCTATCTCTCACCATCTCTCCCTCCCTATCCCCCCTATCCATCGACTCTCTATCTCCACCTCTCTTCCTTTCTCTTCCCATATATTGTAACGCCCTGCCACGCAACCCTAGGGGAAGTTACAATTTACTACACAAACAAACTAATTTTTTTTTTTGATTAAGAACAATTAACATGCAAGATCACTAACCAATTGCCAACAACCCCTAAGGTTACGAGACTGAGTTACTTAAACCAAAAAAAGAAACATGAAACAAAACCATAACATTTAATTACTTAACAATTTAGGTTCACATACATTCTATACCCAATAAATTACATCAAAGAATATGAGATACCCCTTGATTCCAAAAATATAATTTACCACATGATTACAACACTCATTCCCCGAATGAGATAAATCCAATAAGTATGATTATAGATTACAAATTCCACCTCGATAACAAATGAGGGGTAAAAGAATTACAATAATTTCAGAAAGAATACAACAAGAAGAGAAACTGGATCCCACGAGCTCTCCAACTAGAAATCTCGTCCACACGAACAAGAAGATGAACCAATGGATTAAGGTGCACGTTCCACCTAACCATGTGATACCCGAAGGCTCACCCCCCATGCTAGGAGATAGTAACCAAGAGTCCTACACAAGACCATCTACCGCTAAGCACAAGCTACAACATAACTGAACCAAATCAAATACAAATACAAAAACACTTAACACAAAGGTTACAATGCTTCTAGAGAACAATGGTCTTTTATGCAGTACAACTAACTAAATTTGGTTGACATAGCGAGAGTGTCACACGACATTTGCTATGAGTTACCCTGGCTCAACTGTCTTAGGCAACCGAACCCACATCTTGGGCTATCCAGGCTCAACTCTACCAGCCGCCGGACCCTCATACCAACTGCGCTTCTCGTCTCATCTCAAACCTTAAAAGCGAATGAGTTATGAGAGAGGCATTAATTATCTTAATTAGTTTGAGAGTTTTTCATTAGTTCTTTTTAAGTTATCACTTACTTAAACCCTATGTGAGTTACCCTGGCGCCCCTTTGTGTGCTGGACCCCCACAAAGAGCCACTCTCCTATCGACAACATACACGGTATAAACTACAATGAGTAACCGGATAAGACGACCTATCCAAACCAAGGAGGCACCAAATAAAAGAAACTCACTCCAAACATTGGAGGAAACAAAAGTACAAAACCCACTCCTTCCAAAGGAGGCACAAACCACTTAACCCTCTCCTAATCCCAAGGAAGCTCAAACCGTCCCCGTTCGTGAAAACTGAGTAAGGCAACAGGTTATAACTACACACATTTCCCAAGGCAATTCACAAATTGAATCCCCACAAGAACATCCCAACCTAGAATAACTCCTCTGGAAGACTTACTAGATAATTAACCCCATTAATTCAACAATGACAACGAGAGAAACACATAACAAAGACACTTTTGGCAATTAACTAACCTATTTTAGGATTTCCTAAATCCAAACAACGCAAAGTTATATTGCATGTAACCATAAAAATAATTAACTTTATTGCAAATGCTCGAGAGTAAATAGATTACATGAATATCATTGAGGAATTTAAATCTAATCGTTTAATTCCATGCTTTCCCGATTATACATAATAATCAAATTAAAATTTTGAAATAAAAACATTTGATTATAAAATCAACTTTTTAAAATAAATCATTTGATTAAATTTTTTTTTTTATTCCAACTAGGATAATGAAATAATCACATTAAAACAGTTCATATTTAAATATGAGTATAAATTAAATATATATATGTAAAAGTATATACATAATGTTTATACAAATATACATATATATATTTAAAAATACAACTATTATTTAAATAAATATTTTAAAAACCCCATCTAACTTCCAAATTCAAAATATATATATATATATAAAGAAAAATCATAATATATATATACAAACAATTATTAAAAAAAAACAAATCTTAATTAAATATTATTATAATGTATATACATACAATATATATATATATATAATATGAAATTATCATATATAATTTTTATATATTATATTATACATATAATATAAATAAAAATAAATTTTATTTTAAAAAAAATAAAAAATAAAATTAAAATAAAATAAAATAAAAACAAAAGCAACCTAAGCTATTGCGCAGCCCCTGTGGGGACTGTGTAGCAACCCCTCCCCTTTGGGGGAGTCACTGCCTGTGGAGGCAACGCTTGTTGCCTCCACAGCCAACGCCTCCCTCATGGGGGCCGGCTGTGGGGGACAACCCCCACTCCCCCCCACAAAAAACAAATAAAAGAATTTTTTTATAATAAATTTTCAATTTAAAACAAAAACACCAAACTCCTTGTTTCTGGAAGAACTAGACGAAAATGACAGGAAAAAAAAGAACAAAACATTTTGTATAAATTTTTTTACAATGAACCCTTCCTCCCAGCATATAAATTTTATATGCAACTACAAGATTATATGTAAATATATATGAATCTAAATTTCATTTCACAGCCCAAATTGGATAAATTATCTAGAAAATGAAAACACAACAACATTTAATTTCAAAAAGAAAACATAATGAAAATTTCCAAATACCCACACAAAGTTTTCTGATTTCACTTTGTTTCATTCAAATTCCTATAATTAAAATGGAGGATTTCTATTGCAAGTTTTGATTTCACAACAGTAATCTAATTTATTCTTAAGATCTAATCAAGATTTCAACAAAGAATTTTCAAACAAGATTTAAACTGAAAATACAAATTTCTTACACAAATAAATAAAAAAAACCTGTGATCTGAAGCTTGAATGAAGAGTTTGAGAAGAAGATGAGTTGCAAATTCCAATTCCTCCAAAGCTTTTCCAAAATCCCAAATTGCATCCACAAACTTGAACTCTTCTTCCAATTTGCCCACAACCCAATTCCAAGAATGCAAAACCTCCCTAATTTCTTCCCCAAATTTGGTCAATAACCCCAAAATATCCCATCCACCAAAATTTATTGCAATTTTGGGGATATTTTCCATTTTTTAAAATTTAAAACAACTTTACTTTCAAATTGAAATTTTATGCATTTTCAAAATTTCTTTTAAACAAAATAATTCCAAATTTGCAAAGAATTTACTTTTATCTATAAATTCAAAAAGTGAAATTAAAAAAAAACACAATTTCATTTTTATTTATTTATTTTAATTTAACTCTAATTATCCAAACATGATTTCTACTTTTATTTTAATTAAATCTCAATATCCAATAATGCCAAGACAACTATCTCATTTAATATATCACCATTAATCTAATTAATCAATAACTAAATCTAATTTTATTAATTAAATCAAATTAATCAATAAAATAAATAACAATTCAACATTGCAACTAGATACATTTAATCATCAATTTAACTACGCAAGCCATTTAATAACCTTTATAATTTGAAATTAAATAAATACTCAAGGTGAAATGGACCAAATTAAAACAACTAAACCCGACGACAACCCGACGACACACTGTGACTAGGGTGACGACTTGGCATGGAAAACCTAGCTACTATCTCCCAATCGTTTTCCATTGGTCAATGAACACGCTCAAACCTGTGAACTAGGTGGAGTCAATGTCATGTACCTGTCAACCTGTGAACAAAGAGTACATCGAACATGCATATATATATAATATGATCAAACACACCATGAAGAGGAAATTTTAGAATCGTAGGGCACTCACAAGTGAGTGATACAATCCCGTCCCCTTCACCAATACACAATTACTAACTGACGATTCTAACATCAATGATATGATCAACAACATAACACATCGTTAAATCAAATATCTTCTAAGTTAATCCAAAACATGCCATAAAGATAACATCAGAATAAAATAACATCACATTAAAATATAACATTCACATCGCTTAACAGATAGTGGTCAAAAGTAACCAAGTTCCAAAGTCAAAGCATAATCAGACACAATCATTACAAAGAAAACACTGCCGATCCAAACATCCAAAATGGAGGGGTGTTACATCCTCCCCCCTAGGGTCAGGCTTACTCCTGGAAGCCTGCAAATACCCCTAGTACAACCTCAATAAAAAAAATCACACATAATCAAGGATTAACATACATAGTACACATGCACCAATACACATCACCGGGAATCCTCACAAGGCCACACATAGTGAGATATCATATGTTTACTCAAGACAAGGTATGCAACATTATCACTTCAATATTCATTTAACATTTTTCATTTTGAATCTAGGTACAATAATATAACATCAACATGATTTCTTAAGACTCAACACTAAAGTTGGGGACTATAGGCCTCACCAACAAGATGTACCTATTATGCAATTATCATTATCATGCAATGGTTTCACTAATCCCTTTTCTCTAAACTTTTACTTACTGCAAAATGATTTTTCTATTCATATTATACATTTTCCATGATTATGAATGCAACTTGGGGACTTAGGTCCTTTACCCAAGGTTTGATCTAATAAAATAACCTTCATGAATACATAAGCATTTTATCATAAGATACAACCTACCATGGGTTTCAATACACCACACACTCAAGGATAGGCATCTTCGTTGAACCAATGGGAAGAGAGAGAAGACAAGAGATATTTACAATTCTAACATAGGCACAAATGCAATCGTGGTTTCATCATCACACAATCACTTTCACACCAATGCATCAACCATAAGAGAGTATGCACAAATCTTTATGAACTAACAACATGATCATTCATTTTCTATTACCATATTTCATAATTTCAAAACAATATAACATGCAAAAGCAACTCCAAAACCACATAGGGTCAATCAGGCAATCATTGGCACAATGAGGTAAAGCACAAGAAGACATGCAAGGGGTAGGCATAACAACAAAGCTGGTTGTCGTCCACCACACACAACACACCAAATTCACATACTACACCATTGTCCATAATGCATTCTTCCAGTAGGAAGGATATCGGTGCATTGTACACTACACCGAGGATCCTATCCTTTCCACTAGTTTCCTACACCATTGGACCTACACCATGTAACAACTTTTGGGTAGACAAGTGAGATCAACCCAAAAGGAAAACATGACTACCGAATAGAGCGTCTAGGTCAACACCATGGCTCATAGTGCCCAGAGTATAGACCTACGCAACTAACAGCTTAATGGGTCCACATTATCCCAGAGCGCCCAGTGTTTAAACTTGGGCTCTGATACCATGTGTAACACCTCACCACGCAACCCTAAGGGAAGTTTCAATTTACTACACAAACAAACTTTTTTTTTTTTTTGATTAAGAATAATTAACATGCAAGATCACTAACCAATTGCCAACAACCCCTAAGGTTATGAGACTGAGTTACTTAAACCCAAACAAGAAACATGAAACAAAACCATAACATTTAATTACTTAACAATTTAGGTTCACATACATTCTATACCCAATAAATTACATCAAAGAATATGAGATACCCCTTGATTCCAAAAATATAATTTACCACATGATTACAACACTCATTCCCCGAATGAGATAAATCCAATAAGTATGATTACAGATTACAAATTCCACCTCGATAACAAATGAGGGGTAAAAGAATTACAATAATTTTAGAAAGAATATAGCAAGAAGAGAAACTGGATCCCACGAGCTCTCCAACTGGAAATCTCGTCCACACGAACAAGAAGATGAACCAACGGATTAAGGTGCACGTTCCACCCAACCATGTGATACCTGAAGGCTCACCCCCTATGCTAGGAGATAGTAACCAGGAGTCCTACACAAGACCATCTACTGCTAAGCATAGGCTACAACATAACTGAACCGAATCAAATACAAATACAAAAACACTTAACACAAAGGTTACAATGCTTCTAGAGAACAATGGTCTTTTATGCAGTACAACTAACTAAATTTTGGTTGACATAGCGAGAGTGTCACATGACATTTGCTATGAGTTACCCTGGCTCAACTGTCTTAGGCAACCAAACCCACATCTTGGGCTATCCAGGCTCAACTCTACCAGCCGTCGGACCCTCATACCAATTGCACTTCTCGTCTCATCTCAAACCTTAAAAGCGAATGAGTTATGAGAGAGGCATTAATTATCTTAATTAGTTTGAGAGTTTTTCATTAGTTCTTTTTAAGTTATCACTTACTTAAACCCTATGTGAATTACCCTGGTGCCCCTTTGTGTGTCGGACCCCCACAAAGAGCCACTCTCCTATCGACAACATACACGGTATAAACCACAATGAGTAACCGGATAAGATGACCTCTCCAAACTAAGGAGGCAACAAATAAAGGAAACTCACTCCAAACATTAGAGGAAACAAAAGTACAAAAACCACTCCTTCCAAAGGAGGCACAAACCACATAACCCTCTCCTAATCCCAAGGAGGCTCAAACTGTCCCCGTTCGTGAAAACCGAGTAAGGCAATAGGTTATAACTACACACATTTCCCAAGGAAATTCACAAATTGAATCCCCACAAGAACATCCCAACCTAGAATAACTCCTTTGGAAGACTTACTAGACAATTAACCCCATTAATTCAACAATGACAATGAGAGAAACACATAACGAAGACACTTCTGGCAATTAAATAACCTACTTTAGGATTTCCTAAATCCAAACAATGCAAAGTTATATTGCATGTAACCATAAAAATAATTAACTTTATTGCAAACACTCGAGAGTAAATAGATTACATGAATAACATTGAGGAATTTAAATCTAATCGTTTAATTCCATGCTTTCCCGATTATACATAATAATCAAAATAAAATTTTGAAATAAAAACATTTGATTATAAAATCAAATTTTTAAAATAAATCATTTGATTAAAAAAATTAATTTTATTCCAACTAGGATAATGAAATAATCACATTAAAACAGTTCATATTTAAATATGAGTATAAATTAAATATATATATGTAAAAGTATATACATAGTGTATATACAAATATACATATACATACATACATATATACATATATACATATATATATATATATATATATACATATATATATATATATATACATATATATATGTATATATATATATATATTTAAAAATACAACTATTATTTAAATAAATATTTTAAAAACCCCATCTAACTTCCAAATTCAAAAAATATATATACAAGAAAAATCATAATATATATACAAACAATTATATAAAAAAACAAATCTTAATTAAATATTATTATAATGTATATACATACAATATATATATATATATATAATATGAAATTATCATATATAATTTATATATATTATATTATACATATAATATAAATAAAAATAAATTTTATTTTTTAAAAAAATAAAAAAATGAAAAATAAAATTAAAATAAAATAAAATAAAAACAAAAGCAACCTAAGCTACTGCGCAGCCCCCAAACAGGGGACACAGCCCCTGTGGGGACTGCGTAGCAGCCCCTCCCCTTTGGGGGAGTCATTGCCTGTGGAGGCAATGCTTGCTGCCTCCACAGCCAGTGCCTCCCTCATGGGGGCCGGCTGTGGGCCACAACCCCCACTCCCCCCCACAAAAAACAAATAAAAGATTTTTTTTATAATAAATTTTCAATTTAAAACAAAAACACCAGACTCCTTGTTTTTGGAAGAAGTAGACGAAAATGACAGGGAAAAAAAGAACAAAACATTTTGTATAAATTTTTTTACAATGAACCCTTCCTTCCAGCATATAAATTTTATATGCAACTACAAGATTATATGTAAATATATATGAATCTAAATTCCATTTCACAGCCCAAATTGGGAAAATTATCTAGAAAATGAAAACATAGCAACATTTAATTTCAAAAAGAAAACATAATGAAAATTTCCAAATACCCACACAAAGTTTTCTAATTTCACTTTGTTTCATTCAAATTCCTATTGTTAAAATGGAGGATTTCTATTGCAAGTTTTGATTTCACAACAGTAATCTAATTTATTCTTAAGATCTAATCAAGAATTCAACAAAGAATTTGCAAACAAGATTTAAACTGAAAATACAAATTTCTTACACAAATAAATTAAAAAAACCTGTGATCTGAAGCTTGAATGAAGAGTTTGAGAAGAAGATGAGTTGCAAATTCCAAATCCTCCAAAGCTTTTCCAAAATCCCAAATTGCATCCACAAAACTTGAACTCTTCTTCCAATTTGCCCACAACCCAATTCCAAGAATGCAAAACCTCCCTAATTTCTTCCCCAAATTTGGTAAATAACCCCAAAATATCCCATCCACCAAAATTTATTGCAATTTTGGGGATATTTTCCATTTTTTAAAATTTAAAACAACTTTACTTTCAAATTGAAATTTTATGCATTTTCAAAATTTCTCTTAAACAAAATAATTCCAAATTTGCAAAGAATTTACTTTTATCTATAATTTCAAAAAGTGAATTTATAAAAAAACACAATTTCATTTTTATTTATTTATTTTAATTTAACTCTAACTATCCAAACATGATTTCTACTTTTATTTTAATTAAATCTCAATATCCAATAATGCCAAAACAACTATCTCATTTAATATATTACCATTAATCTAATTAATCAATAACTAAATCTAATTTTATTAATTAAATCAAATTAATCAATAAAATAAATAACAATTCAACATTGCAACTAGATACATTTAATCATCAATTTAACTACGCAAGCCATTTAATAACCTTTATAATTTGAAATTAAATAAATACTCAAGGTGAAATGGACCAAATTAAAACAACTAACCCCGACGACAACCCGACGACACACTGTGACTAGGGTGATGACTTGGCACGGAAAACCTAGCTACTATCTCCCAATCGCTTTCTGTTGGTCAATGGACACGCTCAAACCTATGAACCAGGTGGAGTCGATGTCATATACCTGTCAACCTGCGAACAAAGAGTACGCCGAACATGCATATATATATAATATGATCAAACACACCATGAAGAGGAAATCTCAAAATCATAGGGCACTCGCAAGCGAGTGATACAATCCCATCCCCTTCACCAATACACAATTACTAACTGACAATTCTAACATCAATGATATGATCAACAACATAACACATCGTTAAATCAAATATCTTTTAAGTTAATCTAAAACATGCCATAATGATAACATCAGAATAAAATAACATCACATTAAAATATAACATTCACATCGCTTAACAGATAGCGGTCAAAAGTAACCAAGTTCCAAAGTCAAAGCATAATCAGACACAATCATTACAAAGAAAACACTGCCAATCCAAACATCCAAAATGGAGGGGTGTTACATATATCTCCATCTCTCTTTCTCTTCCCATATATCTCTATATCTCTCTCTCACCATCCCCCTCTATCTCTCTATATCACCCCCTTTCTATGTCTCTCCCTCTCCCTCTATATATATTGAGCTATATCTCCCTCTCTCCCATATCTTCTTCTCTCTCTCTCCCTTTCTACATATCTCTCTCCCTCTCCCCCTCTTCTTTCTCTCCCTTTTCTACCTATCTATCTCCATCTCTTCTCTCTCGTCCTCTTCAACCTATCTCTCCCTCTCTCCCCCTCTTCTCTATCTCTCTAATGTCAAGCCTTCTAAAAATAGTGTTTTATTAAACTATAAGTAGATTATTGTCACCACTCTTCATTCCACATGAAATGCCAAATGTAGCAATTATTTTGTTGCTTTTGTCAAGTTTCATTAACCAAGCTATTTAGTGGGTTGAATAAAGTTGTGTTATGAACCTTGGTCTCTTTAAAATAATTAGACAATATTAGGGAGATTAGGAAGGGGAGAAAACTAATCTCCTTCAAAATAGGGGTAGTTGTGGGTTTGTTCATTTTCTTTGTATACTATATACTTAGTTTCTCTAGGATAAATGAGTCACTGTAGAAATGAAATATGTTTGATTATCTACCTAATATTGTTTTGTGTTTTTGAAATGGAAGAGAACTACAATTCTATAGAAATTCCTATATGCTAATGGTCAAATTATTAGACTATTTAGATCATTTTCTTAGTTGTGTATCCTAACTAATATAGAGTAAGATTTTCATTTTAATTGACTACTACATAATAGTTTATGTGTTAAAAGAATTGTTTCCATTCTTTGTAGTTTTTATGTTGGAATACAAATCATATTTAATTTCACGCCAATATACTTCTTTCATAAATCATATTTGTTTAATATCTTAAAAGATGTTAGTTAAATTGGAAAATTTGTTTGAGTTAATTACTAAATTTGATCTAAAAATGTTCAACACTTTAGATATATTCAATTAGATATATATAGTTAAATTGGAGGTGTCATTTGAGTTAATAATTAAATAACGTAATAATCAATTAAAGCAAGGGACATAATTTTGGATGTGTTTGAATTTAATAAATTACAAATTAGAATAGACATAAATTACTTGAAAAAAGTGCTTCATAACCCATCTAATCAAATCATAACCTATCAAAAAGGCAATAGGAATTTGCTAAAGAAAAAAACACTTGACCCAATCATAAGTGTATGGCCTTCACAGAAAGGAGTGATCCACCTTAGCAATAGCAACTACCCCATCCAAAATTTGCTCACATTACACAAAGCCACAATGTTCCTCCAAGATAAGCCAATCAAATCCAACCTTATGTGTCCTAGTAATCAAATTGGAGATGATCCTAAAAATGACATTGCAAAGGGTGATTGGTCTAAAAAATCTAAACGACTTTGCAATTATTTCACTACTACGATCAATGTATCATCTTTCATGAAATTTTCCAAAACACTATTCATTATGATCATATGGAAATTTCTAGGAGAACTACAATAGTTGTAACATCATGAATTAAAATTAAACATTAAAAAGTACATCATGAATTAATTATGTAACCACATAAGTCAAATATAATTCTATCGAGAAATGAATATCAAATAGATGATACAATCACATAACTCATACATTTCGATGTCATTGATCTTCTTCTTCATCCAACTCTTTGTCTATATCATCTGATCTAGATTTGACATTGTAAGGATTGGTCATATCATCATCATCGTCATTGATATCAGTTTCGATAATGTCATCATCCACATGGATATCATCTTCATGAACATTAACTCCTACATCATCATGATTTAGTTCCTCCTCTTTGACATCTTTGTCAGACACATCATCAACTAACTGTTGATCCTGATCATCATCTACATCATCTTCTAGTTCTTCGGTATCTTCTTCTTCCACCACATTATACTTTACCGGCCTTCCTCTTGGATCGTGTCTAACAACAAATGACCAACCCGGTTTACCTGGAACCTCTGAGTAAAATACTTGCTCGCATTGTCTTGGAAGAACATAGGGCTCATTTCTAGCTCGCTCGAATGACCTTGTATTAAACATGGTAAATCCATTACCATGTTCAATAACAGTTCTCTTGGGATCATTTTCATTCAATCGTAGCCTATACCATAGGACGACGAACATAACTAATTTGAAGGACTTAAAGTCACACTCAAGTATATCATCCAAAATCTCATAGTATCAATTTTCTGAGACTTCTGGATGTATGTCGCTTCTAGATGAAACATTAGTCACTTGAAAGATTGTGTAACGCCCCGCCACGCAACCCTAGGGGAAGTTGCAATTAACTACACAAACAAACTATTTTTTTTTTGTTTAAGTATGATTAACATGCAAGTTCACTAACCATTGCCAACCAATCCCCTAAGGTTACGAGACTGAGTTACTTAAACCCAAACAAGAAACATGAATTAAAACCATAACATTAATTAATTAAAGCATTAAGAATGCAAACATTCCAAAAAAGATTAATTACATCAAGAATAATAAATACCACATGATTTCAAATAACAATTAATTTACAATAAGATTACAAAACTCATTCCCCGAATGTGATAAATACAATAAGCATGATTACATATTACAAATTCCACCTCGATAACAAATGAGGGGTAATAAAATACAAGATCAACTGAAAGAAATTAAGCATGGAAAGAAACTGGATCCCACGAGCTCTCCAACTAGAAATCTCATCCACACGAACAAGAAGATAACCCAACGGATTAAGGTGCACATTCCACCCAACCATGTGATACCCGAAGGCTCACCCCCCGTGCTAGAAGATAGTAACAAGGAATTCCTACACAAGACCATCTACCACTAGACACAAGCTAAAACATAACTGAATTGAATTGAATACAAACACATTATCACTTAACACAATGGTTACAATGCTTCCAGAGAACAAGGATCATTTACGTAGTACAACAACTGATTCTGGTTGACATAGAGAGAGTGTCACACGACATTTGCTATGAGTTACCCTGGCTCAACTGTCTTAGGCAACCGAACCCCCACCTTGGGTTATCCTAGCTCAACTCTACCAGCCGCCGGACCCTCATACAAACTGTGCTTCTCGTCTCATCTCAAACCTTAAAAGCGAATGAGTCATGAGAGGCATTTATTATCTTAACTAGTCTGAGAGTTTTTCATTAATTCTTTTTAAGTTATCACTTAATAAACCCTAAGTGAGTTACCCTGGCACCCCTTTGTGTGTCGGACCCCCACAAAGAGCCACTCTCCTATCAACAACATACACGGTACAAAACCACAATCCAATGGGTAAACTAGATAAGATGACCTCTCCAATCCAAGGAGGCAACGAACAAAAGAAACTCACTCCAAACACTGGAGGAAACAAAAGTACGTAATCCACTCCTTCCAAAGGAGGCACATACCACATAAGCCACTCCTAATCCAAAGGAGGCACAAACCATCCCCGTTCATGAAAACCGGGTGAAACAACATGATGCAACTATACGCATTTCCCCAGGCAATTCACAAATTGAACCACCACATAAAACATCCCAACCTAGAATAACTCCTTTGGAAAACTTACTAGACAAATAAACCCATTTGGCCAACATCGAAAAGAAATGAAAACATCATTTAGAAAGCATTTCAAACAACTCAATCAACTAATGTTAGGATTTCCTAAATCCAAGTCAAACAACGACATAGTGCATGAAATCAATTAAATAATCAACATGATTCACAATTACTTAAAAGTAAATAACATCACATTGACAACTTTAAGGAATTTAAACTAATAATTTAATTTTGTTTTCTCCAATTACACATATTAATAAAAATCAACTTTGTTTTTTTAAATAAAAGCATTTGCTAAAAAAAGTGTCAACTTTATTTCGATCATGATAATAAGATAGCAAACTTAACATAGAAATATTTAAATATGAATTATATGATAAACATATATATATTCATTTAAATATATAAATATTATTTAATTATTTATTTCAGAAATCAATTTAAATTCCCAATTATTAAAGTCAAACTCCAATTTAAAAAATTAATTAATCAAAGAAATATACACATAAATATATATTATATATATATATTTATATTTTAAAATTTAAAAAACACATATATATAAATATATATATATATATATATATATACATATATATTTATATTATATTATATATATATATAATATATATTATATACAATATGTATTATATATATTAAAAAAATTATAATATAAAAAATAAATAAATAAATAAAAAACCAAAAGTCTTTCCCTTTACTGCTGCGCAACCCCCAAACAGGGGACACAGCCACTGTGGGGACTGCCACACAGCCCCTCCCCTTTGGGGGAGTCACTGCCTATGGGGGCAGCGCTGGGCGCTGCCTCCACAACCAACACCTCCCTCATGGGGGCGGCTGTGGGGGACAACCCCCACCCCCCATCAAACTATATGAAATAATTTGTTTTAATATTAAAATTTTCAAGAAAAAAGAACCGGTTCTAGTGATACCCAGAACAAAAAAAATTCACCAGGAACATATTTATTTTATAATAAAAAATTTTCAAATGAAGAATTCCCAACCAGCCAGCATATAATCTTATAAGCTATATATATATATATCTAAATTCCATTCACAGCCCAAATTGGGCAAGTTATTTACAGAAGAAAAACACACACAGTCAAAACTTAATTTCAAATGAAAATGAAAATTTCTCAAATCCAACTCAAGGTATTCTGATTTCTTTTGTTTCCTTTCTATTTTCTATTGATAAAATTGGAGATTTTACAGCTAAAAGAGATTGTTTTTCTTCAAGTATTCTAAATGCTTTCAATATTTTTAAGAGGGTTTTCAAAAATTTTTTCAAGCAGGTTTTCAAAGATTGAAAAAGAAATTTTCAAAACAACAAACAAGAAGGAACCTGTGATGAGAAGCTAGAAAAAAGAGCTTGAAGAAGAAATTTGAGAAGAAAGATGAGCTGCAACTCCAATTCCTCCAAAGCTTTTCCAAAATCTTTTTCCAAAATCCCTAAAATGCCTCAACAAAACATCCACTCCCTTCAATTTTCTCACAGCCCCCAAATTCAAGAATGCAAAGCCTTCCCTATCTTCTTCCCCAAATTTGGTCAATCCCTAAAATATCTTATCCCCATAGTTATTGCAAAATTGGAGATATTTCCTTTTTAAAAAAAAAAAACTTAAAACAAAATTGCTTTCCAAAAGGAATTTCATGAATTTAAAAATTTCTTTTACAAAAATAATTCAAAATTTTGTAAATAAATTCTTTTACATATTAATTTTCAAAAAGTGGAATGTAAAACATGATTTTCATTTTTATTTTAATTTAAATCTAAATATCCAAACATGCTTTTCATTTCTATCATAATTTAAATCTAAATATCCAATAATGCCAAACAACTAACTTAAATCATTTTATCCCCATTAATCTAATTAGTCAATAAAATAAATCTAATCCAAGATTAGATTATTTTATTAATTAAATTAAATTAATCAATAAATAACTACATTTTCAACATTACAAAGAGATATATTTAATCATCAACATAACTACACAAGCCATTTAATACCCTTTATAATTTGAAATTAAATAAATACTCAAGGTGAAATGGACCAAATTAAAACAATTAAGCCGACAACAACCTGATGACACACTATGACTAGGGTGACGACTTGGCATGAAAAACCTAGCTACTATCTCCCAATCAAATACCGTTGGCTAATGGACATGCTCAAACCTATGAATCAGGTGGAGTCGATGTCCTGTACCTGTCAACCTGCGAATAAAGAGTACATCGAACATGCATATATATATATATATATATATATAATATGATCAAACACACTGTGCAGAGGAAATCTTGGAATCGTAGGGCGCTCGCAAGCGAGTGATACAATCCTGTCCCCTTCACCAATACAAAATTACTAACTGACGATTCTAGCTTCAATAATATAATCAAAAGCATAAGCATCATTAATTCAAATATTTGCTAAGCTAATCCAAATCATGCCATAAATATACCATCAGAGTAAAATTCCATCACATTAGAATATAACATTCACATTGCTTTACAGTTTGCGATCAAAAGTAACCAAGTTCCAAAGTCACAACATAAACAAAACCACATAAAAAAGAAAAACACTGCTGAACAATAGAGCCAAAATGGAGGGGTGTTACAGACTGCAGTTATCCCAGAATCACAAAGTTTCTTTGTGTCATCCAACTTTTTGATTCAAAATTTACGACCATTGCACCACATAGCCTTGTGGTGTTTCACCTGCAATATGTCAAACATGAAAAAATTATTGCAATATCCTCAGTTGATAAACATATTTATTCTTGGCCGAATGTATGCAAAGAAAAAAATATCAACATGTATACACATCAATATAATTGAAAATAATTAAATAATATGGGTGATTAATATATTTATATGTACCTATTTATCTCTTAAACCATATGCTAAATCAAATTCCCTTGGTGTAACATTGGAATCTCCATTACGATGAGCTTCTTTAACCAATGAAGCCACACCTTCCCATGTTAATGTGCGACCAGATTGTTGACATCGTTCAATCCATACCATCATCCAATCAAGATTGTTGGCAACATACAAATGTAGTGCATCCCACTCTTGACCAACTGTATAAAAAAAAATTGAAATTCACAAATGATGTATAATTAGTGGTGCAAGAGCACCTATACCTCATTCTCAACTTGTGATTATTTGAAGGTGGATAGATGGTCAATAGGTAGAGTGATTCTTTTGGATGTTTTTGTCTTGAGTAAGGTCAATTAAGACCATTAGACATGTTCTAGGTGAAGTTTTGAGTTATGAGTTTGAGTCTTGCACTAAAAAGTTTTGTAGCCTTTTTAAGGAAAATTGGAGAATTTACATGTAAAAGGGTGCAAGGTTAGTGTCATGTCAATAATAAGGCTATTATCAAGCCACTAGCATGGTCTTAGAGGTGTCCTAGGAGTTTCAATACATTTGAAAGTTCAAAAAATTAAAACATTTCAATAGTGATGTTAACAACCTTGAAATTAGTGTGTTTTATGTTTCATGTGATCATAAAATATTAAAAGGTTAGTTGTAGAGGTGGTTGTTTAGTAGTTGACATGTAAAGGCCTTTAAAAGGCATAAATTGATCATTGTAAACCCTCATAGGATGAGAAATAAAGAAGGTATAACTGCTATTCTCAAGAGTTTTGTGAAGAAAAGCATGTGAAATGAGAGGTTCAAGCCTAGGTTTCAACAAAATATGTATGGGAGACATGATTTTATGAATTTTTACCCATGTGAAAACCTAATGGGTTTTTTTTGAGTTGGTTTTGAGGTCTGGGAGGTCATGGAAGTATGAGATTGAATAAACCCTCATGATTTTGGCCTAAAACAAGGGTTTTTTGGTTTGGCAAGAATCTGGTTGTACAAGTGGAATATTTTTGTGGATTTGGAGGTTTGGAGGCATAAAAATTGCTGCCTCAATATTTCATGGGCATATGACAAGTTTAAATACTAGTTGCTTTGTAAAATAGGCCTAATAAGCCTAATCAACACAACCTAGAAAGGGTGATTTTGGTGATTTGGTCCAAAGGACTTGTACTTTCCCTTGAAGTATGTTTAATAATTAAAAAATGGGTGTCTAAAACCATCAAGGTTGTGTCTAGTGTTTTGGGAAAGTTTTGAGTTATTGGGCAAAACTAGTAGGTTTGCACTGCTACAAGGATTCAATGAGTCAAAGTGTGAAATCTGACTTCTGTTGTTTGTCAAGCTTTGAGAGTTGTTTGGATTGTTTAAAGTGGTCATTCTAAACTTTTTGGAATCCTCTTAAAGGCAGGTTGATAGGTTGGTTGAGTTGAGCCTCCCAGGTCTACATAAATTAGTTAATTACCATAGTATACGACCTTAATTTATAGTTGATGTATATTGAAGATTAATAATCAAATAAGTACAATATACATAAAAAAACAAATGAAAAATGTATTATAATTACCTCTCACTTTCCTCAAACTACCTTTCCCTATCAGGTACTCCCCTTCAAATTTGTTAATGGAGTTGGGATCCCAAATGCGATCTACATGGATCTTTACTGCAAACTTAGGAAGATATTCAGAAATGTACACCATGGTTTGGTATACCATATATCCCTCCACCATAGAACCCTCAAGATGTGCTCTTTTTCTAACCAAAGCCTTCAAAAATTTCAAGTGCCTCTCAACCATCCACATTGCCCTTGTGTGTACAGGTCCACACAATTCAATCTCCTCAACTTGGTGTATAAGGTAATGTTCTTGTGCATTGAAAAATGTCGAAGGTAGACACTTTTGCATTTCACACATTAGACGAGAAATTTTTCTCTTCCAATAATTTATATCTTCTTTATGGATTTCTTTAGATGACAGCCATCTACAAGTGATTCAAGGCGCAAATATATTAACGAGATTTAACAAAAATATACAATATATCACATAACAAGTAAAACAAATGGAAATTATAAGATCTATACAATAAATTGAACAAATATCGCTACTTACCTCATGTATTTTCCAAGATCACATATAACTTGTTTGACATTGTTGTCGAAGTTGTTTGGGAGAGATAGAGGTAGAACGTACTACAACAATTATAAAATGATCTTTTCATTATTTTTCCAAAAGTAGTAAACATAATACACTGAAAAGTAGATGCATTATACAAATATATATAATATACCAGAATAATTACCTTAATGAAGGTATACCAATCATGCGATTTCATCCCTGACCCAAATTCACCTTTCTTTGTTATGATATTGTTTATGTTCGCAACAAATCCTGTGGGAAATCAAATTTTTCGTATGACTTCTTTTATAGCATTGCTTTGTTGCTCCGTTAATAACCAAAGAAGGGTGCTTATATTAATTTGGTCTCCATTGCTATTTAATTGAATGACATTTTTCATTGCATGATTGGCTTCCTGAATGTCACTACAAATTTTGACAATTTTTTTTGTCATGCCTTCCATCCAATATTTTTCATAACGTTTCTGTTATATTCTTTTCGATATGCATTGTATCAAACAAATGCACAATTTGTAGCTATTCATAG
Source organism: Sequoia sempervirens (assembly GCA_007258455.2). Lineage (NCBI taxonomy): Eukaryota > Viridiplantae > Streptophyta > Pinopsida > Cupressales > Cupressaceae > Sequoia > Sequoia sempervirens. Next base: position 161,744,677 of record VDFB02000002.1, on the reverse strand, counting down.
TAGGACAACCTACTAAACTGTCTGGGATAACTTTTCATTCCCTGTGGAAGCTGACCATTATGCCTTGATGACCTTCATGAAGCATATAAGTTAAACAAATTAACAATGACAATCATTGTCAATTACAACATGAGAAAACAAAAAAAAATATAAAAATAGAAATTCCAAACATATCATATATGATAGATAAACAATTTGATCCGATGTATAACCTTGACGACTAATTCTATTATATTCCAACTTCCATTGGCAAGGTGTCATTCTTCGTGGTTTTGATGTAGTCTCTTCTTTCCCATTGAAAAGATGTTTTTCAATAGCTCGATACTTATGATTTCTATGGAGGAAGTATACTCATCAAACACCTACTTTCCTAAACTTGTTGAACAATAAGATTTCATCTTTAGACCACAAATTGGACATGCAAATTTTCCCTTTGTTTGAAGACCTGCAAGATCTTATATAGACTCAAATGTTCCCATAGACATAAAGGCATTCCCAAATTTGATTGAACTAATTAATCAAGATAAGCAAGGCATCTGAAATTATAGCAAGCTTGGGCTTAGTGAAATGTTTCTTTTGATCAACTTTCATCATATTGGTCATCATGTTATTGCATCATCATTTAGATGATCTCGGTACTAAGCTTACAGGATTTCTATACGATGGCATGTGTGGCGTCAGATGTCGTGGCTTTCTAAGGCAATTGTTGTTTTTATATACACATTTGATAAGAAAGTTTGCATTTGGTCAGGGCATCTCTTCAAATTTCTATGCAAATTATGTCAGATTGGTACTACTAATGATTTATGTGATAAGCTTGTAGGATTTTGTGTTGATTCATTTATTCAAGCCATACAATGGCATGTGTAGCTTCAGCTATTGTGGCTTTCTAAGGAACTTGTTGTACTTATATACACTTTTGATAAGAATGTTTGCATTCGGTCAAGGCATCTATGTCAAACTACTATACAAACTAAGCCAGAATGTACAAATGTGTTGTGGAGCATTGGACATCTAGTAAGGATATCGCGGTTTGAAGCATTGCTAAAAAAATTTGCCAGTATATTTGGTTGTTTACAATGGTACTTCACTACTAATTTTGAAGGATGTATATTGTTTTTAAAGCCATTTTATTGGCGGCATTGATGGTACAATGCTGGCATTATAATATAGAAAGTTGAAATTTGAAATGTATCCTCGGATATCCTTCACCCGTGCTATCCTTATTGGGTGTATTTTCCAATGCTTCTATCGTGTGAACGTGAAAATTGGCTATAAACTGTTTGCTTTGTTCATTTGCTTCATACAGTTCTTGTTTTTCAATTCTTATCGTTTTAGAGGCTTGGGGAGTATGGAATTATCAGAGTTTAAAGTTTGCAATTACAAAGTTCCTGTTAAGGTAAAATCTTGGGAGGAAACCTTCTCAGCTAGCATTAACAAGGAGGAGTTGCAAAATGTATTCAAAGTTAAGTGAAAATCTATTTTAAATTGCATCAAGGTTATCATTGGGGAGGATATTTTACACACAGAGCTGCAAAGGTTAATTTTCTCTACTAATTTTCTCTCCATTTTCTTATCAAATATATTGGACCTAGTCCAAAATTTTAATGTTTTGAGGGTTATCGCTAACAAGTTTGTTGTTAGTGCATATTTGGAAAATGATGCTCTGCTAAATAGTGTTCAACAGTATGATTTCACATTGGGAGATGGTTTGATTGGTGGTTTATTTCCACGAAACCTCTTGTTCCACAAGAAGAGGTATGCAGAGATTTTTCAAGGCATGTTATTATCTACAATGCATGATACATTAGTATGTACACCTATATCAAGTTCTCAAAAAATATAGGTCGGATATTTCTATGGAGGAGATTGATGATTTCAAAAGAAAGTTTCATGCAATTTCTTTCTTGAGAAGCCATGCTTGTATTCATGATTTGCAACTTTCAGCCACTTCACAAACTACTAAAAGGAAGTTATGTTACTGTTATGTACCTGATATTAACAAAACAGTCCCATCTTATGATCATCAACATAAAGGAAAGCATGTGGACACAGAAGAAAGTTTGGTTAATGGCTTTCAAAGAGCTGGAAGCAAATCTGCATCTATTTAGCAGTGTTCATGTTAAAGCATTATATGTGTAATGGGCTGAGTTTTTGTAATAAGGGATAGTGATATATACATAGTTTGTATATTCTGATAGGGTATTTTGGGCATCAAATGGGAATGGTCAAATGTACTGTCATAGTCATTTATCTAGTTCAGTCGTATCGGGAAGGATTTAATGTTTTGTAAAAATATAAATGACCATTTTGGTCTATTTGTTGAATTGTAAAAAATGTTACTCGGATTACGACTGGGGGTTTTCTTGCTGGCTCTTTCCCGCCAGTATGTTCACCTGAACCAACAATATGTAAATAAAAATATTATAAATAAAATTATAAGTGGCTTACCACTTTTGACCAAAAAAAAAAAAGATCATATATAATTGGATTAAATATGTCAATTTTTATAATTATATATAATGAATAGATTATTTAAAAAACATGCATGATATCTACTTCATAAAATTAAATATTGTTAAAGTGCAGTCAAACATTATAACATACCACAAAAATGTGTTAGCCTTGGGGCATCATGATTTGTCCATATAAGCATTGCATGAAATTGAAATTGTCTTTGCCCTATTGGTCTAGAGACATCATACATAGTGACGCCATTCCATAACTTTAGTAACTCGTCGATAAGAGGCTCGATATATACATTCATATCTTTAACTTGGTACTTACCTAGTTGAATGAACATAAACATTGCATAATTATTATAACCATTTTACTGCAATATATATAAATTAATGTACATGACTATTAAATGAAAAAAATATGTCATTATGCAACAAATAAGACAAATGAGATGCTACTACATTAAAGAAAATTGATGTAAACAAATACCTGGAACAATCATTGCCAACATTATGTGCTCCCTCTTTATTGACATCCATGGAGGAATGTTATTGTTGATAACAAAAACAGGCCACACCGAGTAAATAGATCTCAACTCTCCAAATGGATTGACACCGTTCACTGCCAATGAAAGCCTGAGATTACGAGGTTTTTCTTTAAAGTGTGGCCATTTTTCCTCCATGTCCCTGAATGCATAACCATCCGCAGGCATTCGAAGAATGCCATCTCCACTTCTATTCTGTGCATGGTAATCCATAAATCGCGCTAAGCTTTCACACCTAAATAATCGTTGCATACATGGAATAATGGGAATGTAACGAAGAACCTTGAGAGGCACCTTTTTTGTTAGTTTATCTATTTGATATCTATTGATATGACATTCCAGGGCATTCTGTTGCAAATTCATGTTGTTTATGATATATAATATGATCATTGGGACATGCATCTATTGCTTGATACTCCATTCCAATATCTTTCATAATGGCAGATAATTCTCGGTATGAGTGAGGTAAAATATTTGATGGTGGTAACAAAAATTCACCAATCAATCTACAACAAAAAATAATTTGTTAATATAAAGAATATTAATGGTACATATTTCATCCTTTATTTACTAGTGATGAACTAACAACAATTAAAATAGATGAAAAAAGATGACATATATGACATACCTTCTTAACATCTATGAGATTGCTATGTTGGATAAACTATTCATAACCTTCAAGTTCACCAGCAACAATACAACAGAGAGAAGAGTTGTTTCAGAGCCTTCATAAAGGGGCTCGTGTGCCTTCTCAAGTACAGGTAAATCATGAACATCATCAAAGTCATCTTGATCATCATGATCAGCTGCACCACTAAATGTGTCATGGATCAATGTATTTGTACCATCATCTTCAACTATGTTTTCTGGCACATGATCATCTTCTTCCATAGGATCATTAACTTCATCTTCAATATTCACAGCTCCATGTTCCTCCGCTTGCAAAACCACATTCTCTAGGGTGTGATAATCCATATCTTGTGCCTTAGGGCGCCCCACCTTTATAATAATGATCGACACAAATAAACTATGATCATGATCATGTGATTTTTTATATATATAGAAATGTTAAAATGATATAAACATTTACAAATTCAATCAATATAAAGACATAATGAACAACTTACCAATGGACGATAATTATGCCCCCCTTCAACATGACCATGTTGCCTACAATGTTTCTCAGTTGTTGTGATTAAAAGTCTTCTCGTCTTTAAGCCCTTGCAATTATTGCAAGGACAATAACATTTCTCATCACCCTTTCTTTTCAATCTAGCCCACAATCTAGCAATTGTCTATTCATTTTGTTCTGCACTAATATTATTTGACATGATTTTTCTTTACCAAGATTGAATATTTAGATCTTAAAAAATATCAAACTCAAACTCTAATAATTTTTAATTCTTAGACAGGTAACAAAATCTAATAATTCTGATATTTTGCACCAAAAAAATTTGGCATGCAACCACCCCTACAAAAGAGAAGATAGTCTAAAGTTAATGAACCCAAAAAACACTTTAAAATGATAATTTCAGAACTTATTAAATTTTGATCTTACTATGATTTCCAACCGTTAGACTCCTAAAATTAGAATATTGAACTTGCACAACAAAATCTGGAAATAAAATTCTCAAAATGCACAAGTCTAAAAATGAAATCTGATGAGATGTTGCTTTAAAATATGATTTTCAAACCTGGAAGTACAAATCTGACTTCACAAATGAATTCTGGAAAAAGACAATGACTACCCTCAACCTGGCGATATCTTCTTGAATTTTTTCTGATTTTTCCCAAGAAAATCGTCCTTAGTTCTCCACAAATTGTCGCAAGTAGAGAAAATTCGCAAGTAGAGAAAATTTGCAAGTATAGCAAAACACTGTCGCAATAAATAGGCAAAATCACTTTTATTTATGTCGGCCACAATTTGTTTTTTTTTCTGATTTTCCATGTTTGTCAAAATTTCGACGAACTTCGGGGATGAAATTTAAAAAAAATGAAAATTACACATCAAATATCACAAGCAACTGACAATACATCAAATTATACATATTTCATCAGAAATTTTCATCGGATTTTGCAATCAAATGAGTTAGTGTGATAAGGCATGGCATCCAACTATGAACTTCAAAAATGACATCCAACCATGAAATTCATCACTTCTTCTTTGATAAGGCATATCATCCAACCATGAACTTCATTACCAATGTTATCCCAAGCTTAGTATAACAATGATAACCAGTGCCAAGGACTTCTTCTTTGATAAGGCATGTCATCCAACCATGAACTTCATCACCAATGTTAGCCCAAGCTGAATATAACAATGATAACCAGTGCCAAGGATTAACCTCCTTCCAATAATCAATGTTGACACAAATGATAATCATATATAGTAATCTTTGACATGAGAGACACTGTTGACAACAAAGATAACAACTTCCAACAATCTCCTTAGTGTTGACATCAATGACAACCATCCACGTTGACATTAATGACAACACAAACTACTCACTCTGACCCTTTGACATCGAGGACAAAGGGCCATATATGCATGTATAAAGCAACAAAACTTTTTCTAAATTTAGGGACAAAGGGTAAAAAGATCTTCTATTGAGATAGCAACACGTTCTCCCCCTTTGACCAATAGCACATCTTCTTCAAGAAGCTATTCATTTACTACAAGTGCACAACTTCTTCAAGAGTCCCCCTTTCTTCCAACTCCCTTTGATAGGTAGCACTCATCAATCTAGGAAAAAAATATGACATGAATTTCTCCCCTTGGAAAGATGCAACATCTTATGCATCTAGTTAGAACAAGAATGGGGAATAACCCCTAACTTCTATCATAGATACTCAAAGGTATCCTTTGAAAGTGCCTTGGTGAAAGTATCTACAATATGATCTTTGGTAGGCACATACTCCATTCTGACTTCATGTTCTACAACCTTCTCTCTTAGAAAGTGATACTAGATTGAAATGTGTTTAGTCCTTGAGTGTATTATCATATTTTTGGAAATATTGATATCACTTGTATTGTCACACATTATTGGAATAAGTTCATCATACACCACCTTCACATCCTTCAATTTTTTCTTCATCCAAAGCACTTGAGTGCAACAAGATGCTGCAACAATATATTCTCCTTCTATTGTGGACAAAGACACTGAATCTTGCTTTTTGTTGAATCATGAGACTAATATGTCTCCTAAGAAGAATGAAATTCCACTTGTTCTTCTCTAATCATCAACACAACCTACCCAATAACCATTAGTATAGGCACACAAAGAGGAAGTTTGATCCTTTTATACCATAGGTCATAATCCATAGTGCCCTTTAAGTATTTGACGATTATTTTCATAGCCTTCTCATGAGATTTCTTGGGATTGGCTTGAAATATTACAACCAAACATACCACATGCATGATATCCAGTCTGGAAGTTGTTAAATAGAGCAAACCTCCGATCATGGACATATAAAGAGTCTGATCAACCTTCTAAGACTCATTTGATTTACTTAAATGATAACCTGTTACCATAGGAGTACCCATTGGTTTGGAATTTTCCATCCCAAACTTCTTTAGCATTTCCTTACATATTTGGCTTGAGAAATGAAGATGCCACCATCTTTCTGAATAATTTGAAGTCTAAGGGAGAAGGATAACTCACCAACCATTGACATTTCAAATTCCTTTTACATCTCTTCTACAAATTTTTTACACATATCATAATCTCCATCAAAGATGATATCATCAACATATACTACTACAATAAAAAAATTGTCTTCCTAAACCAAAATATATAGATTACTATATGAATTACCTTTCTTGAATCCTTGTTGAAGTAGGTACTTATCCAATCTAGCATACCAAGCTTTGGGAGCTTTCTTGAGACCATATAGAGATTTTTTGAGTCTACAAACCATGTTTGGATCCTTTGATAACTAGAAACCATCCAGTTGCTTAATGCATACCTCTTCTTCTAGATCACCATTCAGGAAAGTTGACCTGACATTCATTTGATATACCTTGAAGTTCTTATGAGCAACAAGAGCAAGAAACATTCTTATTTCCTTTAGTCTGGCTATCAGAGCAATTTTTTCCTCAAAATCAATACCTTCAACTTGTGAATAGCCCTTGCAAACCAATTTGGCTTTGTTCCTTACCACCTCACCATCTTCATTCAACTTGTTCTACAATATCCACTTTGTTCCTATCACATTCTTATCAAATGGTCTAGGAACTAATTCCCAAGTCTGATTCTTCTCTATCTAATTCACTTCTTCCTCCATTGCCTTTATCCAATTTTCATCTTTTCTAGCATCAACAAAGTTTTTGGCCTCAACTTTTGATAGCATGCACAAATTCACTTGCTCATTTTCTCTCGCAAATTTTCTCCTACTTATCACTCCATCTTTATTTCAATGATCTGATATGCAGAATGATTCTTTTGAAAATACTTTGCTATAGTTTTGGGAGTCGTCATTGGTTCTGGTTCCTTCTCTTTTTCTCTTTTGTTTCTTCTTCTTCTTCAATCTAGGGAAGCATCTTAGATCTGAAAAATTTAGGTTCATGAGATATCTGACACAAGTCTTCATCTACTTTGACATTTATAATTTTAATCATCTTCCCTAATATCTTTTTGTAGAATCTATACACCTTTCTTTTGGTAGATTAACCAAGAAAGATCCCTTCATCACATTTGGAATCAAACATTCCAAGGTCACCTTCATCTATTCAAATGTAGCATTTGCTTCCAAAGATTCTAAAATATCTGATAGTAGGAGGTATTTCATACCACAACTCATAGGGGGTCTTATTGTTGTTGACTCTTAGTTGCACTCTATTAAGTAGATAGACAATAGTGTGAACTTCTTCCTTCCAATAGATATCTGGTAGGTCAACATCTTTCATCATTGTTCTAGCCATTTCTTGCACTATTCTATTTTTTCTTTCAACTACCCCATTTCGCTGAGGGGTTCTAGGAGCAAAAAAATGTCTCCTAATTTCATGATCTTCGCAAAAAATTTCAAATTCATATGAAGTAAATTCACCTCCTCTATCTGACCTTAAATATTTGATTCTAGAATCCATTTCATTCTCTACTTTTGCTTTAAAAATCTTAAAATTATCAAAGGCTTTTGATTTCTCTTTTAAGAATGTAACCCAAGTCATTCTAGTGTAATCATCTATAAGCAACATAAATTTCCTTTCATCTTGTTGGCTCCTCATCCTTGTAGGTCCACATAGATTAGTTTGAATCAGGTCCCATGGCATTAAAGTAGAGCACTCGCTTTTGAAATTATTATTTTTTTGCTTTCCCATCTAACATTCTTTGCACAATGTGTTTGCAAGTTTGGTTATCCTAGGCATATCTCTCACTGCACAAGAGGAAATAACCTCTATCATGTTGTCAAAGTTGTTGTACCCCATCCTTTTGTGCCATAACCAACATTTTCTAGATTGATCCAATAGGAAGATTCTTCCATTAGCTTCCTTTAGATGATAAACATTACCATTTGTCCTTCTTTCTTTAGCCACAAGTCTTCCAGATCCTTCCTTTTTTATTTCACATCTATTAGCATGAAAATCAAGATTGTAACCTCTGCTGTACATTTGGATAACACTCAGGAGATTATGTTTCAGACCTTTGATATACATGACATCTTCAGTTTTATTCTTTCTATCGATTGTTATATCAATTTTCCACATATTTGTGATAACTTGTCATCACAAAACTTAATAGTTCCACCATTAACCTTTTTGAGACCGATGAACTTACTCCTATCACCATTCATGTGGTGAGAACAATGAATCTCAATTACCCAAGAATTTTCTTCTTCCTTTGCATGAAAAGAAGTCCATACTTCCATTGATCTTTCACTAGTATTTTTGTTTTGCAAGGTATCAAACCTTCTACATTCTCCAATATTTTTTTTCCTTCTAAATCCATGAATACATTTTCATCATTATCTTCATCTTCAGAGGAACAACTGCTCTCCTTAGAATAAAAGCCTCTTTTGATTTTCTCTCTTTTTTCATCATCAACTGATTCTTTATAGGGACATTTAGAAGAAAAATGACCTATTCTTCCATAATTGAAATATTTGAATGGTAACTTACCTTTATATTTTCCAATTCCTTTCTTCAATCTTCATATGAAGTTTGCTTCAACTTCAGCAACTTCATCAATTTTATCAACAAATTCATCTTCAATATTTTTGTTAACTTTTAATGCATCTTCTTTCTTTGGAACATCTTGACTAAACTCTCTCACCTCAAAGGTAGTAAGCATACCAAACATTTCATCAACTGAATATTGATCCAAATTTTTAGATTCTTCTATGGAAGATACTTTGTGACTATAAGATTTTGGAAGAGATCTCAAAACCTTCTTCACAATTTCACTTTCCTTTACATCTCCACCAAGACCAGAGATGCTAGAGACAACTTATTATACCTGAAGCATATAACTTGCAATGTATTCATCTCCAATCATCCTTAGAGTCTCAAATTTTCTCTTAAAGATGCATCTTGGATTGCTTCACTTTGAAATATTCTTCATAGATGCTACTAAGCTTCTCCCAAGCATCTTTGGAAGAACTTCAATTCATCATCTTCAACAATTCTAAATTGACTAATCCACACAAAATAACATTCTTGGCTTTAGCATTACATTCATACAATCTAATTTTAGCTGGATAATAGGAGTGGTAGGAGCAGTATAACCACTTTTGACTAATTTCTAAACACCAAAACCTAAATAGTTTAGGTGTCCTTCCATTCTCAATCTCCAGTAGGACTGATTAGTCCCATCAAGCCTAGGATCCTTGTATGAACCATCATGTGCCATCCCGGATCTTTGCCTCAAGTCGTTAAGCTTCTATAGAGGAACTTGGATCTGATACCAATTTTTGTACACTTTTAGAGATTGAGAGGGGGGTGAATTAGTTTACACAAAATGTGACACCCCTCCGATTTGTTATGTTTTCCTGACAACTCTGATACCAAGTGTAAAACCCCGTCCCACAACCTAGAGGACAAAGCAACACTACGGAAGCACAACTAATTTTTTTTCTTCCAATATTCATTTAAAAATATTTCATATTAAAATATCTAATTGTGCATGTGCATGCACCTATTTAAAAATATATTTAAATATATTTTAAATATTCTAAAATTATATGCAATTTTTTTAATATATATTTTTAAATAAATAAATATATATTAATTTACATTTTTCAAACAATACTAAACATAAAACCAGTCTGTTGCAACTTTAATAACTTTCAATTTCGGATCTGGGTTTCTCTAAATTTTTTACTGAAGGTGCACCACCAAGTATTTTAAAACATATAAAAAATTCAGCCAACCCAGTTCGTAAATATTTAGTTATGATTAATTTAGTGACCCTCTCTCTTTGCTGTTTTGATTTACAAATTACCAGAGGTTTCCAATTTTCACAAATCTACCAAAGGATTTCAATTTTCTCAAATTTATCAGAAGATTTCATTTTCAATCCTACAAAGGTTTTCTAATTCCTCTATTGTTTTCTTTTGAATATTTTTATTGTGTTAAAATTCATTCTCTACATGGATCTAAATCTTCCACGGTAATTTACCTTTTTCTACAGAAGAATAAATTCTATTTTCACAGGAAGAGGTTTCTAAGTTTGATTTAAATTCAATAGAGGTTCAATAATCCCACTATAATTTCCTTTTGTATAAATCTATTTAAAATACTCATTTTAAGAGGATCCAAATTGTTTCCTACAGAGGTTCAAATTTCACGACAATCTTTTAAAAACAAAAGCTTTTATAGTAATGAAAACCTCTTCTAATCTTTTCCAATTTGCATTACAATAATTAAATAACTCTTTTAAATCAAAATTCACAAAAACAATTAAGGAACCTGAAGAATTGTTGCCTTGATGATTGATGTCGAGCTTCTTTGTAACTTCAATTTTCCAATGTTGCCAAAACTTCCTCCAGAAAAATTGCCACTTCCTAGAGAACATAAATAAACCACAGCCAAGAATTTCCACAAATTAGATTCCCAGAATTATCAGAAAGCTTCTAAGATCTACAATTTCTTCAAACCATAGAACAAATCTTTTAATTTTCCAAAAACCTCTGTTCTTCTTTTTCCTAAACAACTTCCTCTTTTTTCACCAATTTCAATCAATCTCTCCGTAAATCAATTTTAAGACAATAAGAAAAAAAATCCTTCTAACTTCTAGTTCACACAACAAATATCTCTTATTTAACAAACCGAGATATTTCTAAGATCTTTTCCCAAATATGCATTTAAAATTAAAAACAATTTATTTAATCCAATTTATAATTAAATAACTTATTTATTTTAATTCCCAATTAATTTAATAATTAAAATTACTTTATAATATAAATTAAATTAAATTAATTAATTTATAATAGAATCTCCATATTAATTAAATACTTAATCACAACATATAATTTAATCCTTACAATTTAAACTTGCACGATAAATAAAATACGAAGACCAACATGGATAAGGAACATGACCAACATACAGACTGACAACACATTGTACTAGGGTAAAGGTTTGACAAGGTTAACTCGTTACTATCTCCCAATCAACATTACTGTTGGGTAGTGGACACGCTTAGACCTGTGAAACCAAGTGAAGCCGTTGTCCTGTACCTGCAAACCTACAAACAAATCAATTGTTGTACATGTATCCAAATAATAATTCATACACCCCGTGAAGAGAGAATCGTGGAAATCATGGGGCACTTGCAAGCGAGTGATGCAATACCATTCTCTTCACCAATACAGTCACATCAAGACTGACAAAATTAAAACATCAATAATTAATAAATGAACATACATCAATATTAACTCAAATAACAACTATCCTAATCTGAAAGCATGTTATAAACAAATAATCAGTCACAACATCAACTTCATTAAAATATCACCATGTCTGAGTAACATTCAACACTGTCATAAAGTTTATCAAACAGTAACATAAATTCAAGATAAACAACCTCATAAAATCTAGATGAAATCCAAGAAGTTTTCCAGACAACGTAAACAGAGGGGAATTACATCATTCTCAGAGATATAGGCTTCTGGATCCCTACTAACTCTACCTCACTGCCTGATGCATCAATGCATAGTATCGACTTGCGTCGACAATCAATCACGACCCTGTGAGCATCGAGCCAATCCATCCCTAGCACTATGTCATAAGAACCTAATGGTATAACATGAAGATCTACAGTAGTGTGGAAAGAATCAATCTCCAGTCTACAATTCGGTACAAAGGAATGTACCCTAGCACTAGATGCTAACTCAACCTGCCACTTACCCTCTTGCCTCACTGCTCCCAGTCTAACATGTGCCACAACAGATGATGAAATAAATGAGTCAGAGGCTCCTGAATCAAACAATATGGTAACCTGGTTACCCTGCAACATACCTATAGTCTCCACCACTGTACAACAACCCCATACAACAACCCAACTCTTCGCGATGACACGATGTGATTATGGTGATGGTAGATAGGTTGACGAAGGTGACACACTTCTCACCTATCTGTTCCTCCTATAATGCTTCATCAGTTGCTAGAGTGTTCATGGAGGACATTGTGAGGTTGTATGGTATTCCGTGTCAGATTATTTCTGATAGGGATCCTGTGTTTACTTCGGCTCTTTGGACATCATTACAACATGCTATGGGGACATAGTTGAACTTCAGTTCAACGTATCACCCAGAGACAGATGGACAGACTAAGAGGGTCAATCAAATCCTTGAAGATATGTTTCGCATGTATTTCATGGACCAACAGACACAATGGGAGGATTATCTCTATCTTGTAGAGTTTTCTTATAACAACGGGTTTCAGAGTTCTATTGGCATGGCACCTTTTCAGGCTTTGTATGGATGGTCGTGTCGGACTCCATTGAGTTGGGACTGGTTGGAGGATAGGATTCTATTGGGTCATTATGTAACTCAAAACGGTGGCCCAATATAAAATTTCTCCATCGAGTCAAGGCATGTACTATTGCAGCTAACTCAAGATCATGCGTAGGGTAGTTCAACTCATGATCTTTGAGCTTGCGTGACTTGTACACAATGACTCGTCCATTCTGCATCAATACTGCTCCTAGCCCCTCTAAAGAAGCATCAACACATATAACAAAGTCTCCTATAGGATCGGGTACTGCAAGGATCGGTGCGCTAGTCAACCTCTCCTTTAATGTCTGAAATGCAACCTCACTCTGCTCTAACCATTCAAACTTCTTCCCTTTCCTCTGAAGAGAAGTAATAGGGTGACCTACCCTAGAAAAGTAAAGTTACAACAACCCCTTTTCACAAAATACAACTCTAGAAGAATTAGATTCTCGTAATAACAATTACTTTTCCCCTAGTACACAATTAAAAATCCTCTGTGTTGTTTGTTCATTCGAAATAAATTGATACAAAATAAAATTTAGATCTCTATAGAAATCCTTCATTCTATTTTGTTCTCCCTATTCTTTTTGGTTATCTGAGAAAAATGAAATTTCTAAGCTTTCTGTAGAAAATTTCCTCTGTGAAAAAAAAAGTTAATTGCTCAACTTGAACCTGTGATTGGATTAATTGCATATAAATATATATATATATATATATGTATGTATATATTAAAATATATATATGCATACATACATATATATATATATATTTTATATAAATATTTTGTGTTAATTAAATAAAACTTTGAATTTATTGGAGAGCGAATTCGCAGAGTCGTCATACGACGAAAATTCGTCACAGTAGATTTAAAAAAAAAAAATGTTAGTGATTGGGGGCCAGGGGTTGAAACCCCCAGCCGCACCCATACAGGGGTGTGCTACTGTGTGTAGTGCTCCCCACACCCATGTGGGGGAAGCACTACCATGTGCAGCGCTCCCCACACCCGTGTGGGGGAAGCGCTACCCACAGGCAGCAAACCCCTGCGTGGGGAGGCCGCGGCCAGGGCAGCGCCCTGTGCGTGCATGTTTATTATGCTGTGTTTTGTTTTACTATTGGGATTTTGATTTATCATATATATTATATATGATATATATATAATATATAATATATATTTATTATATATAATATATGTATTTAAAGTTAAATGTATTTTATAATATTTATAAATAATATTTTTATTATATTTATATGTATATATGCATAGTTGTATATATATATATTTATATTTATATATATATATATATAATTATATATATATATATATATAGATATATTTAAATATAGTTATTTAGATTGTTTTTTTTTTTTAAAGATAGTAAATGATTTATTTTAATGAAATATTAAATGGGTAAGTGCATGCAAGCACCAATTGTTATTTTATAATGAAGTGATTTTATTAGTAAGATTGGGATTTGTTTTATCTATATTTGTGGATTTGGAAACTGAACTTTTTTTTTAAATTGTTATGGATTTACTAAATGGAATTATATTTAAATGGTGTATTTTAATAGGCGAAATTGATTGTAATGGATTTAGGAGATCCAAATGATAGCATTTGCTAATTGCTTGGTGTTGTGTTTATTAAAGCACGCATTTTCTGTAATTGTGTACTAGGGGAAAAGTACTTGTTATTACGAGAATCTAAGTCTTCCAGAGTTGTATTTTGTGAAAAGGGGTTGTTGTAACTTTAGTTCACCCTTTGAGATTTCTTGGGTAGTGCACATATTGGGTTTCAGTATTGGACATCCGTAGAGATGTGTTACCTTTTGAGGTGTATTGGTTATTGATGTCAGTTCTTAGTGCATTGTCTACTCTTGGCATGCAATTTGAGTTATGTGTTGTCAATAGGGGAGTGGCTTTTAGTGAGGGCTGGGACACAAAGTGGTCCTAGGACAACTCGTGTGGAAGTCAGTATAATCAAGTGGGAATTAAATAATCTATTAGCTTAACACATTTAACAAGATAATTAGCCTCGCTCATTGGCTCAAGGGCTTGTATGAGACTTGAGATGAGTCGGGAAGGCCTGGAATGGCTAGATTGTTATTTTGTCTTCTCAAAAGATAACTGATTCCGCATTGGTGTGCATGTGGGGTCGAAATTGTGAGAGGTTACCAGGATAACCCTAGAGGGGGGTTGAGACCTAAGAAGATCTCCTTTGGACAACCAATGCAACCTTTGTGATGACACTCCTCCTATGACAATAGTCGGTTTATTGTATTGTGTTTGTACTTGATTTTGTGATTCTGGAAGCAACGTGACCATTGTCCTTGTTACTTGTACTATAATTATTTTGTTTATGGCCTGTGTCTAGAGGTAGTAGGATTGTCTCGGTTACCTTTTACTATCTCCTAGCATGAGGGCTAGGCCTACAGGTAACATATGGTTGGGTGGGGTGCTTCTTACACTATTGAGTTTCTCTTCTTGTTCGTGATGGCAGGATCTTCTTGTTCAAGGAGCTCGTGTAGTTCTCTGGAGTTCTTCTCTTTCTTCATTGTAAATGTGGATCATTATGTATAATTGTAGTACCTCATTTGTATCGAGGTGAACCTTTGTGATGTAATTGTAATAATATTTGTGTTCTATTCATTATTGGATTTAATGGTGTATTGAATGTTATGTGGTGTTGTATCTGTGGAAATATGTTCTTTACATTCTATGGGTTAGAATTATCTTGCAATGGATTAAGGCTTTGATGTATGTTGTATTTTGAGTTTAATGTTCATATGCTATAGTTGGTTTAACTTTGTTCGTAATGGTATTCACATGTAGATGTGTTGTGTGGCCTAGAGGATGTATGTGGTTAGAGTAGGATACTTTACTCGTATTGTTATACTTTTTCAGAAAAAAAATTAGTTGTGCTTCTGCAGTGTTGCATCATCCTCTAGGTTACAGGACGAGGTTTTACACAAAAACTTAACCCCTTTCAAAACTTGAAACTTTCAACACAACTCAAACTGCCTTAGCAAATGAAGATGGAACTTCAAGTAGAGCAGTAACAAAGAAGAATATAGCAATTTGAATCTTTAACAACCTCAACAAACTTTACTAATGAAATATATGGAAATAATCAAAACTACAACAAAGAAAAGGAAATATAGAACATACAAATGCACAAAGAGACACCATATTTATGTGGAAAACCTAATGAGGGAAAAACCATAGTGAGAGTTAACTCACAATATAGGCTCACTACAAACAATACTTGTAGGAAGGCTCACTTCCTTAAAGCAAGATGTAGAGGAGTTTATGAACTAAAGACAACATAACTTCAGGAGCAAGATACAAGAACCTGATGAGACTCACTGTCTCAAAGTAGGATACAATATGATTTAGAGAGAATTAAAATGATTTTCCAACACAACACTCTATTGATTAAGGCGTTTACAACACAATTGATCTTTCCTTTCACAAAATTTAGCACTATCTATTCTAGATATTCAATACAATTCACACACACACACACTTCTCCACCTTGTTGCATCCAAAATGATCTTGCATTTATATCCACCACAATGCTTCAATTCTTCAATTCAGTTGGCCAAGAAGAGAATAAACAATGAATTCAACTGGTCGGCCACCAAAAATATAATGTGGTCCTATCTAGAAGATAGAGAGGACCAAAAATAATTTTATCACTTCTTCCAATGTGATCCAAAACAATTTGCATGCACTAGGTGAACATCAACCTAAGTTGACATCAAGGAAACATGTGGATGAAACATTGAAGTGCATAACTAGTCGGCCAAAAAACATACTTCTAATTGAATTTACTTGATACAGTGCCAAATAGGATAGGTCAAGAGCCAACATTCATAATACATCTCCCATTTTTTATGCAACCCCCCAAGCACATGGTCCAAGAAAAGGAACAAGCCCTGTTGGCATAGTATCCACAAAAGACCAAGAAATCAAACTCAATACATAATGGGGCACCAAAGTGGCCAACAAGAAATGTGCAGATCACATGGGGATTTTCCTTGAACATCCAACAACACCTTCATACATTTCTTTCATATTGTCATGCCATCAACAACCACCGTAGATCGAATGGATACAAGATACTTCATTCAGGAAGCACAAATTGCTTAATCATTAGATGTAACATTAACATATCAACTTGCAAACCATTTTAGCACATGATATTGGAACTGAGACACTACAAAATTTTTGAGAGAACATACACCAAGCCACAAGAGCAGAGACATCAATGCAAAGAAATGTGGAGCATTTCCTAGACAAGTCTACACAACCAACAACACTGCCAACCTTATGTAATTCACAAAAATCTCATCGACAATAATAGTGACCTAAAAAGATAGGAGTGCAATATCCACATAACACTGGCATTGAATACAAAACCACAAGAATAAAACTACAATAGTGGAGGAATATATAACATTCTCCTTAATAGACTTCAATGTAGCTTCCTAAACCAGAAATACTTAAGCAACTTGCAAAGGCCAATTTTTTTTCTAGAAACACATACTTCATCAGGAACAATAGGAGAGAAAATAAGACATATTGTAGACCTTCAAAAACATCTCTCCACTATTATTCATGATTTTAATCCTCATCTTAATATATCATTATGAAATGAACTCTACTAACATTAATAATGAATTATATGAACTTCAACAATGACATCCAACCATGAGCTTCATCACTTCTTTGATAAGGCATGAATCAAGCCATTAACTTCATTAATAATGTTAGCCCAAGCTAAATATAACAATGATAACAAGTGATAAGGACTTCTTTGATAAGTCATGACATCCAACACTGAAATTCATCACCAATGTTAGCCCAAGTTGAATATAACTATGATAATCGATGCCAAGGACTAACCTCCTTCCAATAATCAATGTTGACACAAATGATAATCACATATCTCCCTTTTAGAGAAACTGTATCTGGAAGACTTATAATCCCATATAACCCCAATTTTCCCAATAAGAGTAGAAACAACTTAAAGCAATTCAGGCATAATAAAAATATAATGTTAGGATTTACTAAATCCAATCAAATCAATAACTTATAGTATGAAATTAATCAACTGTAAAATAACTCATTTTTCATTCAATATGAAAATTAAAACTAATATTTACCCAATTCCACATTCATGCATTATAATGATTTTTTTTTATTTCTCTACTTAATACATTTCATCATAAAAATATCTATTCATAGTTTTCTTACACTAATCAACAATATTTTATACATTTAAATAAATACACTTTCAAATTATTATATTTGATTAATTATTTAAATATATATAAATATATATTTTTTTGACTGAAATAAATCTATCAACATTAATATTTAAACATATTATAATTATTTTTTTGAATATATATATATATATATACAATATATATATATATAATATATTAAAAATAATATATATTATATATATAAAATATACATATTATAAATATTATATATAAAAAAATAAAATACAAATTAAAGAAATATTAATAAAATAAATACAAAGGCAGGGGGCCGACTGCCATACACAACCGAACCCCCTTAGTGGGGTGCAACTGTCCAGGCAGTGCAGGCGCTGCCCTCACAGCCGACTCCCTATGGGGTCGGCCGTGGGGGTAGCTCCCCCTGCGCTTTCCATAATTTTTAATATTTTTTTTTAATTTATTTCTTTTAAAATAAAACCCAAAAACCTGTGATTTTCTGACTTCCGCCATGCGGATTTTAATCCGTTTTTTTTTTAATTTCACCGTACGGATTACGATTTTAAAGAAAATAAAATTCTTCAAAACAGTATTACAATAAAAAGTCATATGTGTATATTTGTATATGTATATGTATATATATATACATATATATATACATATATATATATATATATAATATATATACAATTTAATCAAGAAATAAAATATTATAATCAGGTAATTATTTTCAAAGGGGGTTTTCTATAGGAAATTGAGAAATCTACCAATTTAACACAAATTTATCAGAGATTTTCAATTTCAATAACAGAAGGTTTCATTTTCATTCCAAATCCTCAAAATATTTTCTACAGGAAATATTTAGAAAAGTTTATCTCAGAGGTTTCCGTTTCCTCAAATTATTCAGTGAGTTTCCTTTACAAATCTACTAAGATTTTCTTCTGTTTCTTTTTGAGAATTTTCTATTGTTTAACCATAACCTTCTGTGTTGCTCTCTGATTTTACTATAAAGCTTTGTTTCGAAATTTTTACACAGAAAGGTAACAAATTTTCTATAGAAATATTTTACCAAGTACAGAAGTTTCAATCAAATATTCTTCTACAGGAAATTTTTCATTTTACAATTTAACAAAACTTCTACAAAATTAAATCTTTAAACAGACAATCTTTTCAAAACACAATAAACTAAATAAATAGCAAAGACCCTGTATTCTTGTAGCTTGAAGAATTGAAAGTTGAAGAAAAGCTTTGCCTGCTGAGTGCAACTTCCAAAGCCCTTTTCAAATCTCCACTTTCAAAAGGATGCAAATTACTGAACCAAAAATAATCCCGAGAACCTCTTCCAGATTTCTTTAAAAACCAAAACCCCAAAAATAAAATAACAATTTTTCCAGCAATTCTTTGTTTCATTTTCTTTCCCGTGAAGTGCCTTCTTTCCTTTCCCAATTCTGGCAATATTCTCTCTGAGAAAATCCTCAACAAGAATTTGCATTTAATTTTACTAACACACATGGAAAATCAAGAAAATATCTTCTAACAAACTCACGAATATTTTCTTTTAACAATTATAAAGAATTATTCTATTTTATAGAATTTAAAATTTCAAAAACTAATTTCATTTTCTTTAAACAAATTTAAAATTCTCATTCACACAAAAGCATTTAAACAATATTTAATCTATTCACTCAATAATAGGAAATTTAATCAATTAATTAATTTATTTATAAAATAACTTTAATCACAATGATTAAATTATCTTACCAAATAAACTAATTTAATTAATTAAATAAAATAAGAAACCTTTATCTACAATATTTAAAATTAATTAAATAAGCACTAAATTATAAAGCACATTAATCTAACATTAAATTCACAAAAAAACCTTGTATAACAAATAACAAGGAAAACTTGGACGTAACAACCAAACACACCAGACCTAAACTGACAACATATTGTGACTAGGTTTGAGGCTAGACTAGGAAAAACCTCATTACTATCTCCCAATCAACATTACCATTGAGCCTGGACACGCTCTGACCTATGAAACCAGGTGGAGTCAGTGTCATGTACCTGCGATCATGCAAATAGACATATAACATACATGTATATAATCTATGATTCAAACACACCGTGAAGAGAAAATCGTGGAAATCACAAGGCACTTGCAAGCGAGTGATGCAACTCCATACTCTTCACCAATACAATATCACATCGAACTGACAAAATAAATATCAATTAATCTACCATAAACATATATAGCAATAACATCTAAAGTAAACATCTAAGCTAACATAAAGCATATCAGAAATAATCACCACCAAATAGTGTATCATCACATCATAAAATAAATCCACCATCACTCAACTGTTAGCGATCAAATACATCAAAACAAAGTATCAGGGTCTATCAAAGTGAAACATACTATCATAAAACATAAGCAAAATGGAGGGGTACTACATCCCCCCTAGGATCAGGCTTACTCCTGAAAGCCTGCGAACAGATAGGGATAAAGCTCCCTCATGCATGTCGCATCCTCCCAAGTAGCAGATGCCTCATGACTAGGATTCCATTGGATCCTCACCTGGTCAACGTCTCGACCCCTGAGAACGAGCCTCCGGCGCTGAAGAATGCCCACGGGCTCCAAAGCCAGTTGCCCGTCCTCTACTTGTAACGCATTCCAATCATATACATGAGAAATATCAGGATGATAAGGTCTGAGAACTGACACATGGAAGACATCATGAATACGTGAAAAACTGGGTGGTAAGGTGAGTCGATACGCCATAGGACCAATCCTCTCTAGAATCTCAAATGGCCCAACAAATCGAGGTGCAAGCTTAGAGCCTTTTCCATAATGGATTGGACTCTTTCGCGGTCGCACTTGAAGAAATACTCTATCACCAACTGAAAACTGGTGGTCCACTCTATGCGCATCGGCATACTTCTTTTGTCTATCTTGTACTGCTATTAGATGTTCTCTAATGTGATCAACCTGTTGCTCCATGTCTCAAAGCATCTCAGGTCCAAGTAACACTCTATCCTCAAGTTGATCCCAACTCAATGGAGTCCGACAAGGACGTCCATATAATGCTTGAAAAGGGGGCATACCTATGGAACTTTGATATCCATTATTGTAAGAAAATTCCACTAAGTATAGATAATCTTCCCAATGTGATTGTTGGTCCATTACATACATTCTAAGCATATCCTCAAGAATTTGATTAACTCTCTCTGTCCGACCATCGGTTTCAGGATGATATGCTGAATTGAAGTTCAACTGTGTACCTAGAGCATGTTGTAATGAAGTCCATAGGGTTGAAGTAAATAAAAGATCTCTATCTGATATAATCCTACGAGGAATTCCATGCAACCTAACAATATCCTCCATGAATATCCTAGCTACAGATGAAGCATTATAAGATGATCGAACTGGAGAAAAATGTGCTACCTTAGTCAATCTGTCAACAGTAACCATAATGGCATCATGTTGACGTGACGAAATAGGTAATCCAATAATGAACTCAACTGATATAATATCCCATTTCCATTCAGGAATGAGATGTGGCTGCAATAATCCTGCGGGATGTTGATGCTCAGCTTTAACTCTCTAGCACTCAAGACATCTTGATACAAAATCAGCGATATCACGTTTCATACCAGGCCAAAAATACAACTATTGAAGATCCGCATACATCTTCTTAACACTAGGATGAGCTGAGCAAGGTGCTCGATGTGCCTCAGTCATAATCAATGTGCAAAGACCTTCAGAATATGGTACATAGATACTATCTAAATGTCGCAATAAACCATCTGATTCAAGAGTATACCCTGTGAATCTACCCTCTAGAGATCTACCTAATTCAATATCTTCCTTCACCTCCTGATACAATCTATTTGTAGGAAGTGCTGCTAAAATTTGGCTCCTCAAATCTACTTCAAGAGTAATAGCAAAAATCTCATGTCGTCGGCGACTGAGAGCGTCAGCCACTACGTTCTCTTTTCCCTAAACATATTTCACCTCAAAATCATATTCACATAAGAACTCAATCCATTGTCTTTGTCTAGCATTCAAATTAGGTTACGTAAAAATATATTGCAGACTATGGTGATCACTATGAAGTTCGAAACGGTGACCCAATAAGAAATGCCTCCATCGAACCAATGAATGAACAATTGTGGCAAGCTCCAAATCATGAGTGGGCTAATTTAGTTCGTGATCCTTGAGTTTGCGAGACTCATAAGTGATCACACGCCCTTCTTGCATCAGTACTGCTCCTAAACCCTCCAAGGACGCATCAGTGCAAACAACAAAATTCTTAGCAGAATCAAGAACAACTAATATAGGTGCATTAGTCAGTTTTTCCTTAAGTGTCTAAAAAGCCAACTGACACTACTGTCCAAACAAATTTCTTCCCTTTCCTCTAAAGAGAAGTAATGGGGTGCCCAATCCTAGAAAACCCCTGAACAAACCATCTATAGTATCTAGCAAGACCCATAAAACTACGAACCTCAGCTACATTGGTAGGCATGGGCCAATCAACAATAGCTTGGATCTTCGAAGGATCCACAACAATACCCTTTCTAGAAATCACATGACCAAGGTATTTCACCTCAGTCTGAAAGAAGTCACACTTCTTCAGGTTTGCGTACAATTGATTCTCCCTCAAGCACTGTAATACCTGTCTTAGATGCTCTTCATGCTCCATATTTCTCGAATAAATCAAAATATCATCGAGAAACACAAGAACAAAATGATCAAGGTATGTGCGAAAGACACCATTCATCAAACTCATGAAAACTGATGGTGCATTCATTAACCCAAACGGTACTACTGTGAATTCGTAGTGCCCATAACGAGTTCGAAATGCTATTTTATGAATGTCTACTTCTGCAATGCGTAACTGATGGTAACTTGATTTCAGATCAATCTTAGAGAACACATTAGCTCCCTTGACCTAATCGAAAAGATCATCGATTATGGGTAAAGGATATCGATTCTTTATCGTTACTTTGTTCAATTGACGATAGTCAATACACAATCTAAGTGATCCGTCCTTCTTCTTTATGAAGATGACAGGTGCTCCCCAAGGAGAAACACTCAGACGAATAAAACCCTTATCTAAAAGTTCCTCCAACTGAATACGAAGCTCTTCTAGTTCCTGAGTAGTCATTGTGTATGGGGCTCGAGATATAGGCTCTGCTCCAGGAACTAGGTCAACTCTAAAATCAATATCTTGTTTCAGTGGCATACCAGGTATATCACTAGGAAATACATATGCGAATTCCCTAAGGATAGGGTGATCATCAAGAGATATCTCTCGACTTTCCCCTACCTCCAAGTCATTAACTATTGTTGAAAAAAATTGACAACCCTAACGAAGACATATCTTCAATTGCATAGCAGAAATCATCCGCAAAGAGATAGGTCTTTGAACACCTACGATCTCAACTTTTGCACCTGTATCATTATTACAACTCACTGTCTTTACTCGACAGTCAATCACAACATGATGAGATGCTAACCAGTCCATACCTAGAACAATGTCATATGATCCTAGAGGTGTAACATGAAGATCCACTAAGGTAGATAATGAACCAATTCTTAGTCCACAATTGCGTACAAGGTTCTCTACCACTACCTTCACCCCAAAGGCGAATTCTACCTGCCACTTACCGCCTTGCTTTACCACCACAAGACCACATCGCTCAACAATAGTAGGTGAAATAAATGAATCAGTAGCTCCAGAATAAAAAAGAATAGTAACATTAGTGCCCTATAACTAACCTGAAGTCTCGACCACTGTATTCTGATGATCGGCTTGGCAGTTATTTACCACAGCATAAACTATATGAGAATGGCCTACATCACCAACTGTAGGCTTAGAAGCTGTCAGTCGCTGCCCAAATCCTGATGAACCTCTCATAGGACACTGCCTAGCAATATGTCCCTACTGACCACAAGAATAACAACCAGTACCTCTACCAAATCCTCTGCCACTCGAAGGTGCATTGGTTGTTGAAAGCTACCTCTACTAACTGTAGACCGTGCACTCTGAGCTGGTTGATCCTGTCGATTGCGCTTATTGCGCCACCAGTTACGGTTCTTTCCTGACTAAGAACTATTACCCTGCTGAGGCTATGAATTATTATTATTCTTCTAAGGATTACATTGCTGTTGCTGCTGTCCACCCTTAGCAAGTGTCTGTTGGTTCCTAGAGGAACCTCCTGTCTGTGTCTGACCACCTCATGGACCAAAACCTGCTATAGGTGCACTACCTATCTGGACACCTGTATGTCCACCCAATGAAAAATTCAGATTCTCCTCCACAATATGTGCTTTCTCAACTGCAACCTCCATAGTCTTTGATTCGAAGACTCTAACTCCTCCACTAATACAGGCGTTCAAACCCCTGATGAAATGCTACACCAACATCACCTCGTCATCACCAATTCCTACATATTGTTTGAGCTCATAAAATCTACGCTTATACTGCTCAACAGATAAAGCCATCTGACGTAAATCGTGAAACTCATCAGCTCGTCGTTGCCTCCAATGCTCATATAGGAAGCGTGCTCTAAATCTTTCTAAGAACATTTCCCAAGAAACTGACCCAATCTCCAAATGGAGCTTTTTCTCCTCCAAACGCCACCAAGTAGAGGCAAAACCTCTTAGATGCATGATGGGGCATCTAGCTCGGGTATTGCTACCATATGGGTGCATAGTAAAACATCTACCCAAGTCTAATAACCAGGTCTCTACTTCTAAACCACCACCTGTGCCATCAAATGTAGGAGGGCATGCCCTCAACAAATCTCTCATATGTCTGCAGTATTAACAATTCTCCTAGGAGATCGATCACATTCCCTAACCACCTCCTGATCAACTTCCTACCTCGGACCAGGTCTGGCAAGTACCTCTCCTAGTAAGGGATGCAACTGTGCTCCCTCAACTTTTGGCTGAATCAGAATCCGTTCCCCACTTGTCTGTTCCAATTGAGGACCCAACTGTTTGACATGCTCACTCTCGTGGGAGCTCTGAGGGGGAGTAACCTGGGGATTCAGCCCATGGCCTCCACCTCAACCTCGACCACGACCTCTACCACGACGTCTAGGTATGATCCTACACAATAAACAAAAGAAAAACAAGTCTCAGATACAAAATAGACAAGGCTAACAGAAAACAATACTACATAGCCTAACATCTAGGACAACCTAATGGGCTCACAATTACCCAAAGCATCCAGTGTTAGAACCTTTGCTCTGATACCAATCTATAATGCCCCATCTTGTAACCTAAAGAATGTTGCAATGACTACGAAAGTGTAATATTTTTTTTTAAAAGTGTAAACATGAACTTCACTAATGCAAACATCCCCTAAGATACACAATGAAACACTACATGTAAATCCCATAATTAACATAAGTAACTAAACATAGCATGTATTTAATTCTCATAAACTTAAGAGCATACATTCATTAATAAATAAATTACATCAATGAAGGTATAATGTACAAAACTAATTCTTTCTTACATTGCATTTATAATAACATTTACAATACTCATTTCCAAATGAGGTAGGTCATACAAAAGTGTACAATTACATATTACAAAATTTCTCCTTGATTACAATTGAGGAGCACAATACAAAAATAAGGTTTCCACTGATACAAAAGAGAAAGTACATTTTCACACACGAGCTCTCTATCCAAGAAGTACTCATCGCCACGAACAAGAATTGGGGACCCAACAGTGTAAGGTGCACGTTCCACCCAACCAAGTGGTACCCGTAGGCCCACCCCCCATGCTAGGAGATAGTAAAAAGGTTCCCTAGACATAACCTACAAACCCTAGACACAAGCAAAACCATAGACAAAACTATATAAGTACAAACTTAACTTAATGGTTACGTTGCTTCCAGAACTGAAGGATCAAATACACTAAGTTCACAAAAAATATTGTTATTATAGGTGGAGTGTCATTACAATGTTGCATAGGTTACCCAGGAGAATCTTCCTAGGTTTCGGCCCCCATCTTGGGTTACCCTGGTAACCTCTTACGAAACCCGACCCCACATGCAATCTGTTGCGGAATCAAATATCTTTCATAAGGACTAGATATTGATTTTTCCATTCTAGGCCTTCTCGATTCATCCCCAAGTCTGAACTAGCCCTTGAGTTCATGAGTGAGGCTTAATTAATCTAGTTAAAGGTTTTAGACTACCTAATGTGTTGATTTAGTTTTCACTGATTAACTAACTCTACATGAGTTACCCTAGCACCACTTCGTGTGCCAGCCCTCATAAAGAGACACTCCCCTAATAACAACACAAGGAATCTAATTCCACCAACTAAGGATAGACAAGGTGCACATAAACTAACATCAAAAACCCACAATATAACAATAGACATCACAACCTGTTCGTAAAACCAAGTGTCTAATCCGGATAAAACTATGTGCACTACCGTAGTTTGTTCAAAATATAGAATCATCATAAATACAAAACAACTCCCTTTTAGAGAAACTGTATCTAGAAGACTTATAATCCCATATAACCCCAATTTGCCCAATAAGAGTAGAAACAACTTAAAGCAATTCAGGCATAATAAAAATCTAATGTTAGGATTTACTAAATCCAATCAAATCAATAACTTATAGTATGAAATTAATCAACTATAAAATAACTCATTTTTCATTCAATATGAAAATTAAAACTAATATTTACCCAATTCCACATTCATGCATTATAATGAATTTTTTGATTTCTCTACTTAATACATTTCATCATAAAAATATCTATTCATAGTTTTCTTACACTAATCAACAATATTTTATACATTTAAATAAATACACTTTCAAATTATTATATTTGATTAATTATTTAAATATATTTTTTTTGACTAAAATAAATCTATCAACATTAATATTTAAACATATAATTTTTTTTGAATATATATATATATATAATATTTTTATATATATAATATATATATAATATATTAAAAATAATTATATTATATATATAAAATATACATATTATAAATATTATATATAAAAAAATGAAATACAAATTAAAGAAATATTAATAAAATAAATACAAAGGCAGGGGGTCAGCTGCCATACACAGTCGAACCCCCTTAGTGGGTTGCGGTTGTGCAGGCAGCACCGTCGCTGCCTGTGAAGGTAGCGCTGGGCACTGCCCTCACAGCCGGCTCCCTGTGGGGTCGACCATGGGAGTAGCCCTCCTTGCGCCTTCCATAATTTTTAATAATTTTTTTTTAATTTATTTCTTTTAAAATAAAACCCAAAAACCTGTGATTTTCTGACTTCCACCATGCAGATTTTAATCCATTTTTTTTTAATTTCACTGTACGGAATACGATTTTAAAGAAAATAAAATTCTTCAAAATAGTATTACAATAAAAATTCATATGTGTATATTTGTATATGTATATGTATATATATATACATATATATATATATATATACATATATATATACATATATATATATATATAAATATATATACAATTTAATCAATAAATAAAATATTATAATCAGGTAATTATTTTCAAAGGGGGTTTTCTATAGGAAATTGAGAAATCTACCAATTTATCACAAATTTATCAAAGATTTTCAATTTCAATAACAGAGGGTTTCATTTTCATTCCAAATCCTCAAAATCTTTTATACAGGAAATATTTAGAAAAGTTTATCTTAGAGGTTTCTGTTTCCTCAAATTATTCAGTGAGTTTCCTTTACAAATCTACTAAGATTTTCTTCTGTTTCTTTTTGAGAATTTTCTATTGTTTAACCATAACCTTCTGTGTTGCTCTCTGATTTTACTATAAAGCTTTGTTTCAAAATTTTTACATAGAAAGGTAACAAATTTTCTACAGAAATATTTTACCGAGAAGTACAAAAGTTTCAATCAAATATTCTTCTACAAGCAATCTTTCATTTTACAATTTAACAAAAATTCTACAAAATTAAATCTTTAAACACACAATCTTTTCAAAACACAATAAACTAAATAAATAGCAAAGAACTTGTATTCCTGTAGCTTGAAGAATTGAAAGTTGAATAAAAGCTTTGCCTGTTGAGTGCAACTTCCAAAGCCCTTTTCAAATATCCACTTTCAAAAGGATGCAAATTACTGAACCAGAAATAATCCCGAGAACCTCTTCCAGATTTCTTTAAAAACCAAAACCTCAAAAATAAAATAACAATTTTTCCAGTAATTCTCTGTTTCTTTTTCTTTCCTGTGAAGTGCCTTCTTGCCTTTCCCAATTCTGGCAATATTCTCTCTGAGAAAATCCTCAACAAGAATTTGCATTTAATTTTACTAACACACATGGAAAATCAAGAAAATATCTTCTAACAAACTCACGAATATTTTCTTTTAACAATTATAAAGAATTATTCTATTTTATAGAATTTAAAATTTCAAAAACTAATTTCATTTTCTTTAAACAAATTTAAAATTCCCATTCACACAAAAGCATTTAAACAATATTCAATCTATTGACTCAATAATAGGAAATTTAATCAATTAATTAATTTATTTAATAAAATAACTTTAATCACAATGATTAAATTATCTTACCAAATAAACTAATTTAATTAATTAAATAAAATAAGAAACTTTTATCTACAATATTTAAAATTAATTAAATAAGCACTAAATTATAAAGCACATTAATCTAACATTAAATTCACAAAATAAACCTTGCATAACAAAGTATCAGGGTCTATCAAAGTGAAACATATTGTCAGAAAACATAAGCAAAATGGAGGGGTACTACAGAACATGGTTTTAATGTTATTAAAATGGGTTCCACAATTCTTTACTTTTGTAGACCAAGACCACTATGGCCATCATATCCCATTTGTTCCATTATTTGAAAGCCCTTAATCTATTTATTGACAGGGA
This sequence comes from Sequoia sempervirens, assembly GCA_007258455.2. Classification (NCBI taxonomy): domain Eukaryota; kingdom Viridiplantae; phylum Streptophyta; class Pinopsida; order Cupressales; family Cupressaceae; genus Sequoia; species Sequoia sempervirens. Next base: position 161,715,566 of record VDFB02000002.1, on the reverse strand, counting down.
GTATGATTGCATATTCTTCATCCTTCTAGAATCATTTGGATATTTCTTCTTTGATATCCTCCTTATGAAGTTCTTCACCCCATTTTGAAAAGTTGTCGGATTACATTTGATGACGATTCTAGAAAATTCTTGCTTTGTGGGTTGTTTACCATAGGCCAAGTTGGTGATGATGAAAGTTTTCCAATGCAAAAGGGTTGTTTCATGTTGTATTCACCACACCTTATGTCTTGTACTTGGATCTTGACCTCAGGAATGATAGTGGATTGGTTGTATGATTTGGTTAATGTTTTAGGATCAGAGTAGGATGAAGAGGATGAGGCCTCACTATTATTAGGAACATGGTTTTTTGTTTGTCCTTTCAAATTGCTACAATAATAAAAGGGATTAGGATCTCTTGAGATTGTAACTTCAATTCCATTATGTGGAAATTTTATACATTGATGAAAGGTAGATGGATCAACCTACATGGAAGTATCCATGGGTGACGAAGAAGTAAGTTATACGGGAGCTCAAGATTCAAGACTTGACATATTGTTGAAACACAGAAAAATGGTGGATGTGATGGATGAATGTGATGCAGGGTTCAAAAAAATGAGATGATGATCTAATACACCCACACTTTTCCTAGTTTCATTAGAAAATGAGATCTCTGAAGGATAGGGTTGACTATCAACCTTGAGGTGAGTCAACCCTATTAGGAGGATCTGCTATTTTCTAATGATAGAAATGACTGAAATACACTTTTGGGAGATAAAATTAAATTCCTTAATAAATTCAATTTTATGATCTAAAACTTGAATTACAAAGTATTATGATAGGACAAACAAAAATGGCAACTTTCAGGCATATTTGAGAAGGGTAGAATGATATGTACCATGCACCAAAAGTGGGTTTTGAACAATGTTGAAGGATAGATTCACCCTAGGGAGAATGGGTCTCTATATAAGGGCCCAAAATCTGATTTCACAACCTTTTGATCCCATATCTTAGCTTCTAATTCCTATAGATTCCACTGTCAGAAAGCCAGAAATAAATTCTAAATCTATTTTTTTGTGGCTTGACAACAAGGATGACAACTTTTCCAACTTTCCAAAATTGCTCTTTTATCCAATTTTATTCCTTCACCTATAAATCTACACATATAAAGAGAGAAGACAAATGTTTTTTTTGGTGAATAAGGGTTTTCCTTAGTCAAACCCTTGTTGGTAATTAAACCTTGATAATGAAATAATGATAAAATGAAAGGAATTTGATGAATAAGCAATGCTATGTCATAACTCACCAAACCCTCAATGGATGCCATTAGAGGAATGAAGTCTAACACATCACTATAAGGTCTATATCTTGAATTAATTGGGTTGATTTATTGCTTGATTTGATGCTTGAATTCTTTCTTGAATCCTTGAAACCTACATCACAATGTTAGCTCCAAAACATGACATGATGATATGATCTTGATTGTTGTTATAGATGCTTGATAATGTTTCTCTTCAATGATCTTGACAATAATTTTTTCTCTTGTGATTGATCTCTTGAAGTCTTAGCATTTAAATTGATAAAATAGCTATGTATTTATAAGTGTTTATCTAACTTCTCAAAATTTAGATTTCACAATTCGGCAATTGAAACTTGAATTTGAATCATTAAAATGCCACAAAAAACATGTTAAAAATTGGGTCTTAGCACTTAAGGAGGACCCATTCACCCTTGGGTGAATGGCCTAAATCTAGGACACACAATTTCCAAGGTGTTTTAATTAATGTTTGCAATTGTTTAATGCCGGCTTCCCTTTCAAAAAATGATAATAATAAGGCTTTAGAATGCATAATTTTGGTCAATTAGAAACTTGATTAAGTCCAATTAATTAAGGGGATGAAAGAATAGTGTAAAAATTTAAAGGTGTACATTTTTCTACACTACTTTTAGCCCCCATTTTAGTGAGAGTATGAGCCCATGCTCAAACTCATACTAAAGTAGACAAATAAGTCAAGAGAGGTATAATTGTACAATTGTTGGAAAGATAAGATGAAAAGGATCAAGGAGGATGATCAAGCCCCTAGTATCTAAGATCCCATGATAAACCAACAAAGGCACAAAGATACACATACATGTAGTAGTGACATAAGATACAACATCATACAATGTCAGAATCAATGCAAAAAAGATGAACTAACAATTTGTATTATGCAATGTCCATCAAACAGGATCACATAGCACCATAGGAAAGTAATTTTTGTTATGCTCAATGGCCATGAAAAATATGCTCACAAGGGGCTAGTGTAGTCCGATATATACTAGGTGAGCCTAAGGAAGTGAGAAACACACACTAGGTATACAAGGTGTGAACCCACAAAACAAGTGGCGATGGGAAAGTCATGCTAGGTCTACAAGCTCCCATACATCAACCATACCAAAATTTACACTCCTTGATAACTTTGACAAGGTGCCACACTAAATGGTCATCAGTTTTTACAAGGATAGAAAGTTGTGTTATGCTAGACACTCATGACATAAAGGCACCACAAAGAAAGTTGTGTTATGCTAACTGTCCAAGAATTTGGTTTAAGGTAGTAGGATAGTCAAAGGGGTTTTTCTTAGTTCATGAAAGGTCTCAACTTAGGGAACATCACACTCGATGTCACCAAGAGAGGACTAGTCAAGGATAAAAGGTTCACACCTTAGGGAATGAAATCCATAGCATTACCACTAAGAGGAATGTCATATGCCAAGAAAGGTCACACTCTCGAAGGACATCAAACTTAATGTCACCACTAAGAGTACAAATGACATGAAATAAGAATACCACACTTTAAACAAGGCCAAGCAAGCAAAAAGTGGTATGTTGAATGCCCCCACTTTAAAAAATTGCTAAACACCATATAGTGAGAAATTACTTTAAAGTAGAGAATGATAAATTCCAATACATGAGAGCTTTATTTGGAAAACCCTATGCCAACCATATGTTTTTGAATAGAGATACATCATAGAACGGAGGTTTCCCCCCATATGCAATCCTAAGATAACACATAAGGGATCCATAGATTTGGGGTCAACGTATGTCTTTGCAATAGTGATATAATCGAGCTTGGAATAGTCATCATTCCCCAAATACTCATAGAACAACAAACACAAAGGAAGAATAACATGTATAGAGAGCAAAAACAAAGGATTTTTTTTGGTCAACATGGAAGAGACCTAAATGTCTCAACGCCTTGCATCATCCCCAAAAGGAAAACACAAGATAAATAAAAAGACAATGGCTATGATAGATAGAAGAATGTAGATACAAATAGAAGAATGCCATAATAGATTCACTTCCTTTGTATCCTTGCACCAACGAATTGACAAGGGCCATCCAAAGTAGGCTCACAAATATAAAGACATGCGGCCAAGCAACTGTAATTCCCCGCCGTGTGAACCCCAAAGGACAACAACCACCGCAATATATATATATATATAAATATATATATTAAAATGAAACATTGTATAAGATAAATTTGTACATTCATTACATGAATAACAATTATGCATTTACAAAGTCATCTACGTCCTCTGGGATACACAAAATGGTCATTACAAAACCCAATTTTTTTTATCAAAACGAAAGCGAATGAAATCCAACATTACATAATGATAACATACAATCATCCATGATCAAAAGAGGGGAAAACGATACATCATTTTATTAAGATTCAATTCATAGTTCCATTATACAATTGTGGAGCATATTCCCACAGATACAACACATCATGATTACATTAATACATTACATAATGCTTCCCTTATAACAATGGGAAGAGTACATCAAGTACAAGAACAATTACATCAATGAAGAATAAGGTACAAGGTGAGGAAAAGTCTTCAACAACGTGAAGCACTGGAAACTCTGCATCTGCTTCCGCATCATGAACACAACTTGGGAACCCAAGAGGGTGCATAACACGTTCCACCTAACCATGTGGACTCGTAGGCCCACATCCTGTGCTAGGAGATGACAAGAAAGACCCACGACCAAGATAGACAAACAAAACAATCACAAGACCAAACCACAAGGTCAACCCAAAACAAAACATACAACAATCTCATTGACTACTTACAAGGTGACGACTTCCAGAGGCATACAAAGGGAAAGGCAAGGGATACTCTAGCACCAATATTCATATACTCCCAACTAATGGGTATGCAAATACTTGGGTTCCCAAAGAAACTCACATCATGGCTTGGCTTATAAACTCATCAAAACGGAAAATAATCCAAAGGAGAATACAATCAATCATGGGAATGTAAAAACCAACCTTTCATCTGCCAACACAATTCCATGTAACGATACTTAAAAGCATATTTGATACTTGAGTTTTTATACATTCCCATTCAATTTGACAAATAAACTAACTCAATAAGAACATGAAAGGATTATTTATTGAATAACGATCTAACTTTAATGTTCAATTTTTAAATCATAAAACTCAATTGAATCAAATCCCACCTAGTAACTTTTAGATTCTTAAATTTTATTTTATTTACACCTCTATATTGAAAACCTTTAATAAAAATAAAGAACTATGACAGCCTACAGTACGTAACCCGTCAAATTTCTCTTAATTTATGATTCCTAGCATTTTTTTTGTTTATTTCAAAATAACTAAAATTAAATATAATCCATACATTTGTTACTTCAAAATAATAAATTTAATTAAAATGTAGCATATTTGTTTACTTCAAATAAATAAACTTAATCGAAAGATAACATTCACATTTGTTGAATTCAAACTAAATAAATCTAATTTAAATCCAACACGGATGTTTTATACGCAAATCACAAATCTAATAGTGAAGGAATTTGTAAATAACTTTAACTTTAAATATCTTGGAAAAAAATCTAAATTTTAAATGCATTTGAGAATAAATCTAATTATTAAACGCATTTGAGAATAAATCTAATTTTTAAATGCATTTGAGAATAAATCTAAATTTTAAATGCATTTGAGAATAAATCTAATTTTTAAATGCATTTGAGAATAAATATATATTTTTTTAAATGTATTTGAGAATAAAAGAACCTTCTTTCTTTTCTTATTTAAGAGAATAACTTAACCGTATAGTCCAATTATAATAAACAGTAACCTCTTATCGTACTAGATGACAAGAACCCTAAAATAACAACACTCTAATTTGGATAATAAAATATGATTACAAACTAACTATTCTTTAACTGAAACACATGAATTTCCTACGTGTAACCACTTTAAAATAAGTTTATATCTTTCATTTAGAAAATAGCTTAATATACTTCCTTTGGGACACTACAAAACATGCTTATGTAAACAAGCCAATATTAATGCTAAGGTGTTGACTAATTATGTTTATAAATGAATAACGAATCTAACCTAATATCGCACTATAGGAAAATATCCATCACGGTTCATAGTATATATGTAACGCCTGCCCTGAAACCCTAGAGAATGTAACACATTTAAATGGAAGTGAACAATTTTTTTTTTTAAAAAGTGATATTAAACATATGAGTTACGCTACACTAACACCAACATTCTCTAAGGATAGTGGCAACGCTTAAACAAAGTACAAGTCTAACTAATACAATTAAACATCACATGCATTTAATGCTCATAAATAAAGTACATGTACATCCATCATCATTAAATTACAACACATAAGATACAAAAGATGTGATACTGTTTCATACATCTTACATTTATTTCATATTACAATACAATACTCATTCACAAATGAGATAGTTAATACATAAGATTTACAATTACAAATAACAAAGGCGCTCCTCGATTACACTTAAGGAGTGATACAATTACAAGGTTACAATTGTTACAAAAAAGTACAAATCCACTGGTATATACAAGCTCTCCAATAAGAAGTACTCGTCATCATGAACAATGAGAAATATGAACCTGTCCCACGAACAATGTTATCCAAGTATAGCAACACCCGTGAAAGAACCCAATAGATGAAATAGCATGGTTTCCTCCCAACTGTATGGTACCCGAAGGTCCACTCCCTCTATGCTAGGAGATAGTAAAAGAGTTTCCAAGGAAAAACCTACAACCCCTAGACACAGACAAATACATTTCAAAACAACACAAGTACAAAACTTAACATACTGGTTACATTGCTTCCAGATAACAAGGATCAAGTACATCATCTGTACACCACAAATTGACTAACTGACCGTTGTCATAGGAAGAGTGTCCCACATAATTTGCTATGAGTTACCCTAGCTCAACCTTCCTAGGCTACCGGACCCCATCCTAGGTTACCCTGGCTTGCCTCTACCGGCTGTCGGACCCTCATGCAAAACTATATGTCTCATCCAATCTCAAGTCGTAACAAGCGCATGAGCCATGAGAGAGAAATTCATTATCTTTATTAGTGTGAAAATTTTCCATTAATTCTTTTAAATTATCACTTGATTAAACACTAGGTGAGTTACCTTAATGGCCCTTTGTGTGTCGGACCTCCACAAAGAGCCACTCTCCTACTGAAAACACTAGGTTCAAATCCACAATACTATGGGTAGACAAGGTGCACATAACAAACTAATAACACATCTCAAATTTAAACCATAAGGTCATTCAACCCATTCGTAGTAACAGTGTATCCATACTATATCACATATTTCGTTTGTAGTAACCGGGTGTCCATACTATATCACATATCTCGTTCGTGGTAACTAGGTGTTCAAACTGACTATAACCACGTGCACTACCTATGACAAATCACAAGTTGAACCAACATATATAACAACCCCACATAGAATGAACTTCTCTGGAAGACTTACAAAACCAAACAACCCAATTTCCTAACAACGCAAACAAAGAAAAACTCAACCAATAAGTAATTCAGGCATGGGTATGTGCAGAATCATGATGGGCCAAAAAGTGGCAATATGATGGGTATATATAGAGTACGTGGCTAACGAATTTTTTTACCCAAAATTGATGAAATGAAAAGGGTTTTTAAAGGAGATTCTTAGCTTTCCACAAATATAAATTATTCTTTATTTTGAATTTAATAAATAATTATTATTTATTTTCTATTTGAATTATGACTAAAGTCCTGATTGATAGGTTGATTGAAAAATATCTATAGCTTTCAAACGATATCACATTTTTTGAATCTGAAACATCCATCACATTCTATGCTTCACATAATATAGGATTAAAAAAAGAAAAATTAAATTTCATGAAGTTTTGACCAAGTTAAGGTAGTTAGACACACGAGTTTTTATATTTTTTAAAATTTTAATAACAAAATCATAATTAATTATTTACTTGGAAAAAAATTACAAAAAAATATGCATCACATTGGACATGAGTCCTCTACCTATATCTAAAATCTTATAAAAAAATATTATCATTTTATTGTGGTTAGGTGGTCAGACAGACACCTACTTCTTATTTTTTCCCTGAAATTTAAGCACTACTGTATTGAAATTTCAAAATTTCACCAAATAGATTTTTCTTTTTTTGAAAATAAACCTAGCAGTTTAGAAACTACATTCAATTTCCTACAAATTCTATTCATACACATTTTTGAAATAATATAGATAACTTATTCAAATTTTTACGTCAAGTTGCCTAACTCTGATTTTTCTGAATTTTTTGCCACTTAAGGGCCTATTTTTTCCATGATGATCCTGCACATACCCGCATATAATTAATCTAACATTTGGATTCCCTAAATCCAATCAAATTATTAACACATTACTTGAAATTAATCAAATTAATTTCATTTCATTTACAAGCAATAAAAAAATTAACACTAATAGTTTAACTCCAATTTCCACAATAACACACATCAATAAAAATCAATTTCTTTATAAAAATCATTTTATTTTAACTATTCGTGTTTTGCATGCACCAAATAATATATAATATTTATTTCTCTTTTAAAATTATTTCATCTTCAAATAACTACTTGTGCATTATCATGCACCTAATTAAAATTATTTTTTCTAATAAAATTATTTTATTATCAAACATCTACTTAAATTCAATTTTCTCTTTTAAATTATAACATTCTAAAAATAACCCATTTCATGCATTTGCATGCATCTATTGTTAAAATACATTTAAATAAATAAATATATTAAAAATACATATAACATTTAAATATTTAAATATTTCATTTACAACTTCCAAACATAAAAATTAAGCATTTATATTTAAAATATCCATTATATAAAAATAGCCAATTAAATAAATATATTTAAATATATATAATTAAATATGTATAATATATATAATTATGAATATATATAAATATATTATTTAATTAATTAAAAATAATTTACCATATTCAAACAATACTAATCATAAAACTAGTATGTTGCGACTTTAATAACTTTTTTTTTCAGATATGGGTTTTTCTAAAATTCTTACTGAAGGTGCACCACCAAGTCTTTTAAAACATATAAAAAAATAGGTCATACCCAGTTCATAAATTTTGAGTTATGATTAATTTAGTGACCCTCTCTTTCTTTATTTTTTTAATATAAATTTTTCTATAGGAAAAGATTTACTATTTTATCAGAGGATTTCATTTTCCCTAATTTATTGGATAATTTCTTTTTTTCAATTCTACGGAGGTTTTCAAGAAATTCACAAACAATATTTTCTAAATTTTTAACAAATCCTCTACCAAATAAATGAATCATTTAACCTTTCAATATCACAAAACTCAAACAAAACTTCTATGGAATGAATTCTACGGGCAATCTTTTCAAAACACAAATTGAATAAGCAAGTAAAATAAGGAACCTGGATCCTTTGAAGCTTGAATAGTTGAAGAATGGAGCAGAGCCTTCAGATTTCAATTCCCAAACTTTTTCCCAAATTCCCCACTTCCAGAAAATGCACAATAATTTCCCAACCAAGAACTTTCCGGAGAGCCTTTTAAAAACTTTTCAACAAAAAACTTTTAAAAAATTTTCAACAAAAAACTTCTGAAAAACTTCCTCAATCCATTCCCGTGAAAAACAAATCTTTCATCTTCCAATTAATCCCAATATTTTTTGCATGAAATAATCCTCAATCAAATCCCTTAATAAATTAACTAACACTTGTCACATAAGATATCTTCTCAATCAAAAATATTTTCATTATGCATTTACAACTTATCTTACATGTAATCAAAATTGAACTATTAGTTCTAACTTCAACATTCTACTCAAGATCATTTTTTTTTAAAGTCCAAGTCAAAATTTATAATATGAAGAAAAAAATTCTTTTAAAATATCTTCTTTTCCTTAATTTAAATTTGCACAATTAAAATTAACAAATGCATTTAATTAAATATCTCTTTTTAGTATTTAAATCACAATTTAATTTCAAAATAAATTTAAATAATTTAAACTATGCACTTTATCAAAACAACTTTAATTAATTAATTTATATAATCAACAAGCTTAATTTAATTAATTAATTTATCCACTTAACAAGATAAATTTAATCAAAAAATTAAATTACCTTACCAGACGAATTAAATTAAATTAATTAAATTAAATAACAATTTTAATCTAAAATACATAAATTAACATTTAAAACATTTAAACATTAATTTTCACAAACAATCTTGCAAGATAATAAATTATCAAACAACCAAAGACGACATGACACTATGACAAACTAACCACGAACTAACGACACATTGTGACTGGGTTTGTGGTTTGACAAGGGAACCCCGTTACTATCTCCCTATCAACATTACCGTTGGGAAAATGGACACGCTCAGACCTGTAAAGCCAGGTGGAGACGATGTCCTATACTTGCAATCCTGCAATCAAAATGAATTTCGAACATGCTATAAACATAACAGTCACACCGTGAAGAGAAATCGTGGAATCGCAGGACGCTTGCATGCAAGTGATGTAATCTTGTCCCCTTCACCAATACAGTCACACAATACTGACAAGAATAAAGCACCAATAAATCATCATATGATTGTTGTAATGCCCAAAATCACACTAGGGAAAAACATAACTAATAATTTTTTTTTTGAAGGGAAGACATTAACCACTCATTAAATGCTTTAATGTGTTGCACTTGTTAACTAGCTACATGCATTGAATGACGTTGCCCAAGTAATGACATCATTGACACGAAGCCCGGGAGTGGGGAGTGAATATTTAAACAAGTGGGTGAAGGTGGAGACCATCCCACGCAAATACAAAATTGACAAATACAAATTTATAAAATTTACATTAACATCAAGTTTCAAATTTCAAAGACGTAAATATTTATAATTTATTCTAATTACAAAACTTTAATATTCATTTATTTATACATTTATTTAATCTACTTACCAAATAAAAGAAATTAAAAGAATAAGAATAAAGGATTTAAATAAACCTCCCTCCTTTTAGAAAGGAGTACTATAATACTAATAATTATTATTATTATTTTTACCCCCTTTTAAATTTTAAATTAATATTCTTACCCTCCTCTCTTAATTCTTTTAATCTACATAACCCCTTTTTTTCTCTTACATTTACTTTTCTCTCTTTTTATACTTATTTGAAAATTTAAAGATATTATATTTTGTCTTTTCTCTACTAATATTATCTTAAGTGAATGACTTTACACTTGGACATATTTTTATGGCATGATTTAAATGGCCATGTATATTTCTTTTTCTCACATGATTTACTTTCTCCCCACGTAAAGGACCACATTATTATGAGTATGCATTCATTTTTAAAAACCAAACCATGCTTGAATTTTCAATGACGTGGGCATCAAATGTGGGTAGGCGAGGATGGTCCATTCGACATTTGTTTAAGTTAGCTCCCTATTAAAAAAAAAGTCGTTATCACCAGCTCTCATTCCCATGTTCTTTAATCCAAAAAGGCTCGTGGATTATAAACTCCACCAAATAAACTGATCGCGTCCATTTTGAAAATGGAGATAAAGTGCCACTCTCTTGCACGGTGGTCAAAACAAAATATCATTTCTTTATTACTTTTTTAACTCAGACTCTTCACGTATTACACACCATTTGTTATGGGTTTGGTCCCCAGCTGAAGGACGAGATCATGAAAATCACACCCGTGTAGAAGAAAAGTGAGTGCAGGGTAGAGAGCGTGATTCAAGGCCTTTGTTGTTTTTTTGTTGGGTGACTATAATGGCCTTGTCAGCTTGAGCGTCAAATGTAGCAAGGACATCACTACAACGATTCGTGGGCTTGGATTTTGGTCAAGTCATTCCCATAAGGAGGGATTATTAGGGAAATAAGATTGGAAAGTCGCGTGTCATTCCGGTTACAGTGACAGGTAAATGTGGGTCATTGGGTATCATTCCTCAGCCTTCAAGATCTTCCATAAACCCTAGAATGTCAACCTAATCGTTATGTTTTCAAACCCTTATTATTTTTTTCATCTTCACTTCCTTTGCAGGTGCATGGCGATGGCGGTTGGATCTGCAACCATCGATTTCTCTCTGGTTCAAACATCTCTTTACCTATTCGCCTATCATGAGCAGGTTGATATAAGAATGCAAGATTAATGTTATATATTTTTGTTTGTCGATAAATTTTAAAAATAAAATAAAAATCAACAATAATGAATGTCTATAGGCAGTCGGTGAGTGAGGATTCTGAGGTCAACAATTGTCCACAGTTCACGCCATAGTTTTCAGTTGGCAATGAATGATTTGCATGTTGATAATATATTTATTTTTCAACTAACAAGCAACTTTGTATTAGATGATACAAGTAGAACCCTACAATTTGCATGGGTCCCTATGAGGGTATAATATGCAAATGAAACATTTAGTTTTAGATTTAGTTACGGATTGCAATGGTGTTGTAGTTTCTCCCACCTGCAATGTATATCTTAATAAAAGGTTGTTTACCTGTCAAGTCATAGATCAGTATACTAGTTACCTCCCGTGAGGATGATATTTGTATGAGGAAGGAAAAGATCAATCATCTAAAGGGGATAAACTATCGAACCTTGTCTGCAACATAGACATATATATGCACTAGTGGTTACTAAAATGTTGTATGCAACTACTTTCTACCCTGCTACTTTTAAAACAAAAGTTGTATTTGATTTCAAACAAGAAAAGAGCAAGGTACCATATTTTAGACTATACAATATCTGAAAACATTTCAATAACTACAAGAAACATATTACACACATAATCTTATTTTCTCTATTGTGTAGACATTATGATTGGACCCCATATTTAGATAGCAAATGCAACGTCCTGTTCTACCATTTCCTACTTACTTGCAGTAACTCGAAACACACCGTCTTATGTTAAGTAAGCCTAGTAATGAAACTAGTTTCTCCATCTATTTTGTGAATAGAGTATGGTACAATAATTCCTTTAAACTTTAAGCTGATCTACACAGGCTAAAGCGCAATTTTTAATTTTATTTCTCTAAAAAGGAAAACTACATATTTTCTCTCACAATATACCACACAAAATTTACCCTTTCTCATTAAATTTTATTTGCTTGAATGAAAAGAAAAAATCACATAGAGCCAATATCATCATATATTATTTTCACAAACATAAGGACATAAAAAGAAATTTTATTACAGAAACGTAAATAATCTAATGCGATTTTCTTTCACTATAACACTGTTTTCTAAAACAGATTTGAACAAAGTTTCTCTTCCTTTTGGGACAGTGGTTTTTAGCTATTCCTTACAACAACTTTAAGGCAACAATGTATGAACTGATTTACATTAAATAATAACATTTCCATTTTTCTTACATCATTTAACTACAAATTTCTTTTGCTTGCTTACAAACACACGTTTACAATATTTCTCATTGGCTTATTCACAACAACAAACATTCTAGAGGCAAGTTCCTCTTGAAACTCTACAATAATAACATTCCTCCATACACCGTAGGTACTCTTAAAACTGTAAACTCCTCAACCTGCAACTACACAATACATACAACTTTTTCCATAAGCCATGGGTGCTCACCTCCCAACCTTTGGTTGGAAAACCAACCACCCCTGAGCTAGGAGGCACCTTGGGAACTAGGTACATTCATGCAAACCAAATACATTTAACACACAAAATACACACCCACCCAAGAGGATTTTCACATAACAAAGAGTTCATTATGAACCCAAAACGGGGAATGGAGGTGGACTACGCGCTCCATTTTGAGGACCCAAAAGTAATATCATGAATAAAAAAAATTCACCAAGTTTTCAACCCTTCATTACAAACCCTTCCTCCACATCTCCTTATCTACCCAACCATTCTTCACATTACACAACACATAGGGGTACTCATACCCATCTTCTAAACCTCTCCTTTTAAAGGAGGAATAACTTGTCCCCATGGAGGTTCCTACTCCAACCATCCCTAAACTTGGGATGCTCTTCCCAAATTTGGGTGAGCCTATCCCATTACAACACTTTTCCCCAACAATATACACAAAAACAAACAAAATTTAAAGGAAGCATTTCAAAACACACAAATAGATGTACATAGCTTACAAGTTTAAAACAACATAAGCAAATGGGTGTGGTGATCCTACCTCAATCCTTGAAGCTTTGGAAAGAAGTGGTGAGGGTGAGCACAACTCCTTCTCCAAGCTTGCCTTCCAATCCTTTAAGCCAAATCCAAGAGCTCCCAAAAAAAATTACAACTCCCAAAACAAAGAATGCCAAAAGAGAAGAACCCCCAAAACCCTTGTTCTTAGTTTTTCTTATAGAATTCAAGTTTGAATTTCTTTTGAATGGGGAAGTGACACTTGTCACTCACCCATTCACCCTCCCAAGCACATTCATCCATGTGTGCTCTCACATGTGTGAGAACTTGGGGGACTTCCAAGACAACATAGAGAAGTGGGAGTGGAAAGGGACTAGTCCCCATCCCACTTCTCAAAACCTTATTTTCGCCAAACTTCTTTAAGGCCTCAAAAAGGGTGCCCAATCATGAAACTAACTCAAAATTATAGACTGAAAAGGTACCTAACTCATAGGTACTTGACCTAGGGACCTTAAATCAATAAAAACACTTAAAAAACTCAACTTTTCAACCCCCAAAAAGTGCCCTAAAGGTCAAATGCGAGTTTGTCCACTTGGGTGGACAACTCACCATTTAAATGGATTGACATGGAAATTAAAACCAATTTACAAACATGCACAAATAACATCACAAAAAAAATACATCACATAATGGAACTATAGTCCCTCCATATAGACTATAGTTCGGCTTCACTGGTAAATTCACTTAGGGTTCCCAAAAGTTACCTCCAATTTCCATTGGCCATGGAAAGTGTACCTGCACACTCGATGCACACGTTAATCCATCTAATAAATCATGTATCAAAACAATCGAATCACCACTTCATATACGAAAGTTTCCATCCAAATAATTCATATATCAAAACAATTGAAACACCATTTCATAAACACAAGTTTCACAATTTCACATAGCATATATATCTCATATCGTAACTGGAAAAATCACTAATCACCTATCATATCCAGATCATTTTTCCTTAATTTTCAATTTCATTAAATTATAACATGGTTTATTCACAACACATATTTCATTTGTTCATCATTTCAAAATTCAAATTGAGCAACCACAATAACTAGCATAATTTAGGTCAACCATCATAGTCATCTAACTAAGCATGTAGCATCATAATCAAATCATCATAAGAACTCAAATGTCTAAGTATCATGTCATCAAAAGTATCTCTAAGCATAATCAATAACCACAACTCAAAATAGTCTAAATACTAGGTGTATCATAGGGGTAGGCCTCACAATTGTACATCAATATTACCCAAAAAGCAACTACGCTAATCCATAACCATAACATAAATCATAAGCAACCACATAAAGTATCATCACATCAAAGTATAGCATCAACATCGCTCCAATGACAACGATCATAAAATAATAACAAGGTATCAAGACCTATCATAGTAAAGATATTGTCTAACAACATAAATAAATCTAAACACATAATAGCGACGACTAGAGGGGCACTACAATATATATATATATATATATATATATATATATATATATATATATATATTCAAACCTGCTTGTTTTATGGCTTTAATTTAAACCTTAAAATCTAATCCCAATGTAACACTAATTTCACTAAATTAATAAAATTCCCAAATTCTTTAGTGGAAGCCAATTAAATCTAAATTTGTAAAAAAAATCAACTTCTTTAATTTTAAATTAACTAATTATATTTATAAATAATTTTGTAACTAATAAATACCATACAACATATACTTATTTTCTTTAATTATTCACATAAATTCTAAATATTTAAAGAAACTATCTTTTCATCATTTTAAAAACTATAAATATTTTTTTTTTTTAAGTCTTAGAAAGTCCTAACAAGGTGGGATATTTCCTAGCTTTCTTTTCTTTATTAACATTTAAAGAGTACTTAACTTAAGAAAGTTTCTAATTTATTCCTAAGCCTTTTAGGCTTTAAGAAAGTTTCTAATTTATTCCTAAGCCTTTTAGGCTTTAAAAGATAAACATAAACATGTTTTCCTATAAACAAAAAAAAAAGGGAATCGTGGGAGGGGGAGTAAATTTAAACTTAAATCAAAGAATCAAAATCTTATATGGTTTAATAAACAAGTGACGCAAGCGTCGAGTTCCTACCGAGAGGTAAAAAACATCCAGCTATGAGTAAAATGAATTTAATATAAATGTATTAAATTTAGGTAGGAAAGTTTGAAATAATTTGGAATGGTCCATTAGTGCGTGGAATATTTAGGGTCCATGGGCAACGTGGTCGCAAAATTGTATATTTGGGCACCATGTATACGTGGACTTTTTAATAGATATTCGAATGAATACTTGTAATTTTATGAGTTTGTACACATTTGCAACAAGAAACATCCTTTATGATCTTATTTAGGAAGCAAAAATGTATTGTTGTTTTGTTTAAATTATTAAATGCAAGTAATCTTAAATGTTTGTAACAATGCTTGAGTTATCTGTGTATACATGCATGCATGTATACATGTATCCACGTGCACACAATGCATAGAAGAGTGAAAAGCATTGTCAACCTCTAAACAAGTCTTAAAGCACGAGGAGACTCAAGTTGCATTTGCAATATTAGAAGAAAGAAAACAGGAGAAATAAACTACTTATGAACAATGCACAATTTTTAATTTTATTTTTTAATAAACCTTTCGCCCCGTAAATTCATTAGTCATTTCAATTCCAACAAAGTTTTGATGTAGGAATATTTCAAAAGCATCAAATATCATTTGCAACAATTTACAAAAACATGTTTTCAGAGCCCAAAAAACATTGCATTTTTTACATGTCCTCGCATTATTGCATAAAGTCACATATCTATATGCATTTTCAAACAAAGTTTACCATACTTCTTTGTTTTGCTTGAATGTCTATTTCTAAATAAAATTATGTTTAGTGTGCTAGTGTAATGTGTATTTGTAAATTTTTTTAATATCAATTAATCTTTTTTTTAATTTAATATGAAAGTTAGTTGTATATAAAGCTATTGATTTTATTAGAAATAAGATTTTAATTTTGTTAATGTAATATGAAAACATATTTTTGTGTATTGAACAATGTAATTATATTACAATAAATTCTTAGATGAATCACTAGGAAACTATTGTTTTTATTATAAATAAGATTTTAATCTTGTTTATGTAATACGAATAGATATTTTTGTGTATATATATTAAACAAAAAATAATTTACAAAGATATAAAGAACCTTATTACGTAAGATTAAATGTAACTACACTAAAATAGTTGATATGTTTATAGCACTTTGCATTGAGAATAAAATGTAATAATTTGATTTATTAAAATGTAATAAGTCAAATAAATATTACAATAAATTCTTAGATGAATCATTAGAAAGCTATTGATTTTGTTATAAATAAGATCTTAATCTTGTTTACGTAATACAAATAAATATTTTTGTGTATATATATTAAACAAAAAATAATTTGCAAAGATATAAAGAACCTTATTACCTGAGATAAAATGTAGGTACACTTAAATAATTCACATGTTTATAGCACAGTGCATTGAAATTATTGAGAGATAAACATTTGTAACAATGCTCGAGGCATCTATGTATACATGTATGCATGTAGACATGTATCGATGTGCACATAATGCAGACAAGAGTGAAAGGCATAACCTACATTTGAACGAGTCTAAAAGCACGATGAGACTCAACTTGCATTTGCAGTAGTAAATGAAAGAAAATAGGAGAAAGAAACTACTTATTAGCAATGCATATATCGAAGGGAAGCATAAAAATAGGATCCATGTAAACATTTATACATGGATGGATGTGTACATGTGTCCATGTAATTTGGTATGTAAACAAGAATCTATACATGCCTGCGTGCATAAAGCTAGAAATGTCAAAAACAATTTGCATTTGCAGTATTAAATGAAAGAAAACAAGAAAGATTAATTATTTATTAGCAATGCATATATCGAAGGAATGCATAAATATATGGATCAATGCAAACATTTATGCATGTAACGATGTGTACATGTGCCCATGTAATTTGGTATGTAAACAAGAATCTATATATTCCTGCGTGCATAAAGTTAGAAATGTCAGAAACAACTTGCATCTGAAAGATATACAAAAAACATTTATGATCGAAACAAAAGAATAATACATTATTGTTTTTTGAACAAGTGTATAAAGGATATCTAATGATGCATTTGAATGCATGTATACATGTAAATATTTGTTAAATCTAACGATACATTTTAGTCTCCAATAAATTGTCATACGTGCTCTTAGTTATCTATAATAAACAGGATGTAGAAAAAACGTTTTGAAAAGAACTCTTGAATACAATTGTATGTTATGATAGTTATTTTAAAAGCCCTCAGTGTTTAATTGCATAACCTTGATATTTTCTTCATTTGTCCCTCTGTTTGGTATGGTGTGAATTTTGTTGTGATGGATTAAGGTATATTTGAGCTATAGATAGATAAAGCTATGTAAGGGTAATAAAGAAGAATGAGCTATGTAAGTGCAACAAAGAGAGGGAATTGAGAGAATGATGAGATGCAAGTAACGTATATGAATGCCTTATGAAAAGTATTTGATATGGGAGGCAAGGATATGCGAGCGTGGATATGAGAATGAATGGAATGGCAGGAATACTTATGCATTCGCCCAGAATGCTTTTAACCGATAGCATCGGCCAATCACATTTCGTCGTTTAACATATTACTTATTTTTGTATAGTTTGAATTTGGAGAGCTATTAGAATGCATAAATTGATTAAATAAATTTAAGCAAAGGTATAGTTTAAAAGTTGGCGGCTAGAGGTATGTAATCCATGAATGCAGATTAAATGCATTAAAATATTAGGAAAATGCGAGTGCATAAATTGATTAAATAAATTTAAGCAAAGGCATAGTTTATAGAACTGGTGGGTAGACGTAAGTAATGCATGAATACAAATTAAATGCATTAAATGGCACTTGGCTCAAGGTGAAAGCGCTAGAATGGCTTGATGGGCATGTGTGGCCAGGGTACTTTGGTCATTTAATATAGAGTTAAGCTACTTGTTATGCATCTCTATTACTTTGCGTGTATTGTTTTTGTGTTCTATAAGTGTGTGTTCTGAGGAATGCAACAGATTGGTGTGATTGCAAGGCATATAAATGGATTTTGAAATGTATTTGATTTGAGAAGAAAGGACGTACAAGGGTAGAAATGGAAATGAATGGAATCGATAGGGAATGAAGTGATCATTTGGTCCAACAAAGGGTGGAAGAATGTATAGTTTGTTATTCGTTATGCTTTTAAAAATCATCATAGGGCAAAGTGTCTCAATACAAGCATAGAAAAAAGACTCATGTCCCATTTCTCACTCTCCTTCGTACTGAACAAGGTGCCGAGATCCTTGAGCTTCGTTGAAATGTGACAAGAGAAGAATAGATATAAATATATAATGATATTTAAGGATACAAGAGTCAAAAGAGAAAATAAAGTAGAAGTTGTTATGCATATACTATGAAAATAATAAATACGTGGACTTTTTGATAGATATACAAATGAATACTTGTATTTCTACATGTGTGTATGTATACATTTGCAATAAGAAATGTACTTTATGATCTGATTCAAGAAGCAAAAATGTATTATTTTTTTGATTGAATTATTAAATGCAAATAATCTTAAAGATTTGTAAAAATGCTTGAGCTATCTATGTATACATGAATGCATGTATACATGTATCCATGTGCTCAGAATGCATAGAAGAGTGAAAAGCATCCTTGACATCTGAACGAGAAATTTGAATGGAAAACACTAGAATCGATTAGAAATAGAAATTTATAATCAAAGCATTCTAAATGCATCAAAGCACAATGAGACTCAACTTGCATTTGCAGTAGTAAACGAAAGAAAACAAGGAAAATGAACTACTTATCACCAATGCATATATGGAAGAAATGCATAAATACATGGATCCATGTAAACATTTGTATATGCATGGAGGTGTACATGTGTCCATGTAATTTGGTACATAAACAAGAATCTATATATGCCTATGTGCATAAAGTTAGAAATGTCAGAAACAATTTGCATTTGAAACATATACATTATTGTTTTTTGAACAAGTTTATAAAGCATATCTAAAGATGCATTTGAATGCATGTATACATGTAAATCTTTGATAAATCTGAAGATACATTTTAGTCTCCAAGAAACTGTCATACGTGCTCTTAGTTATCTGTAATAAACAGGATGTAGAAAAAACGTTTTGAAAAGAGCTCTTGAATACAAGTATATGTTATGATAGTTATTTTGAAAGTCCTCAGTGTTTAATTGCATAACCTTGATATTTTCTTCATCTTTTTCTTTGTTTGGTATGGTGTGAATTTTGTTGTGATGGATGAAGGTACATTTGAGGTATAGATAGATAAAGATATGTGAGGGTAAAAAAGAAGAATGAGTTATGCATGTGCAACAAAGAGAGGGAATTGAGAGAATGATGAGATGCAAGTAAGGTATATGAATAAGTTATGAAAAGTATTTGATATGGGAGGCAAGGATATGCAAGAGTCGATATCAGAATGAATGGAATGTAAATGTTACAAGTTTATCATTTTTCAGTTATACGCTTAAAATTAAATGCAAGAAATAAAAATTTGAATGAGGGAGCTAGATTGAATGAAAAAGGGAATGCAACAGATTTGTGTGATCCAAGACAAGCATATAAATGGATTTTGAAATGTGTTTGATTTCAGAAAAAGGGACATGCAAGGGTGTTAGAATTGGCTATGGATGCCACCCAAGATCTATGGACCAAATAGAAAGCACAAGAAGAGAGAGAAAGATTATGACAAGAATAAACTGTATTCAATGTCATTAATATGATATGCTGATTATGATTGATTACAAATGAGAGAGACCCCTTGGTTATATAGCCAAGGTGAGAACTAGAAGGGCATAAGATTATGACAAGTGTCAGAATCTTATGACATGAGACAACTAGTAAAACTTATCACTCCACCAAATATGGAGAGATAATCACATGATGTGTCCACAAAAGGTGGAAATGATGAGGTGATGAGATGTCAAGTCCACCAAAAGTGGAAAATCTCCAACAACCTCCTATGTGGTCCCTAAGTAAACTTAACTAAGGTGTAATTATGACCTAGGACAAGGTACAAGATATTTAATTACACCAACACCCCCCCTTAAGTGCAACTTAGGGAGTAGTGCACAAATGCAAACAATGCAAGATGGGTCCCGGCTACTAGGCCATGTTAGGTACCCATGTACAAACAATGCAATCAAAGCAATCTCTCAAAAATGAGGAAAGGGAGAAAACCTCATGGGACAAAACTCCCCCTCAAAAGAGAGATGAAATACAAAATAGAAATGCTCTCAGTGAAGAATGAGAAGGTAAAAACCCCATGTGAGGAAAAAGACCCCCCCATAAGAGAGAAGTAGAAGAGAAGCAAGGCAGCCCCCCCTCAATGTTGAGTCTCCTGCAAGAATGGTAGAAGCTCGACATTGAATGCTGAAGATGATCCAATCTCGCCGAACAACGTTCCTCCCCTTAGGAAGAAACAAAACCAAGGATGTATGCAGGATGTCAAGATGTATGATGTGCGATGATGTTGTCTCTGAAGCATGCCCAAGTGTCTCCATGTCGATGCAGAAAGCTGAACCACTCCAATCAGGTGTTCTAGGCCACACTGTTGAAGAGGAAAACCCAACATCTAGTAGAGATGAATGTAGAGCACTATCCAAAGACAAGGATATCCCCTCTGAAGACAAAGAAACCTCCTCCAAGTGTTGTCCAAAAGAATCCACACTCACGCCAAACTGTGAAGAATGATCATGTAGAGAATGAACAAGAGGGTCAAGGTGTTCCCTCACAACAACTGAAGAAGGTTCATCTTCATCAAAGAGAAGATGAATGCTATCAAGAGTGTCCTCCAAATCAGAAAGATGTGACTCCACAAACAAGTCTGGAATACCTGTTAGGAAGCCATCCAAAGTAGCCATATCTGAAAGACAATCAGGATCCTGCTGCACTGAATCACTAGGAGCCAAAACTGTAGCGACACAAGTATCATCAAGTACAACAGTCAATGGAGGAGATGAAGTGCATGGATCAAGGACTGGATCTGATGTGAGTATGCCCAAGTTCAAAAAGCCAAATGTCTCCTTTGAATCATGGTTGTGATCAACAGTCAAAGGAACATCGTCATCATCAGAAGCAAACTGTGCAAAGGAATACAACCGAGATGAATGATCAACCACCCCAATAGCAATGATATCTCTAGTCTCCAAGTCACGAATGATAACAGAATCAGGAGTGAACTCCACAGTTCTCCCATCTCCACCATGTGTAATCTGATAAATGGAAAGTAGATTGTTCGTCAAATGAGGAACACACAAGACATCCTGAAAAGTGTTCTCCTCAATGCTAATAGATCCCTTCCCTGTTACACTCATGTATGTATTGTTTCCCATCAAGATAGGAGACATTGAACAAGGCTGAAATGAAGAGAAGATAGTCTGCGAAGATGCCATGTGATGTGATGCTCCTGAATCTAGAATCCATCTCCCTGATCCTGGACTTGAATGAGCACAAAGAGCTTGTCCTTTATATCCTGATATATATGTTTGACCTTTTTCCTTTTTAGACTGTTTTGAAGTAGAAGGAGAAGAAGATTCAGACATTCTAGAAGGCAAATCAATGCGATTCTTTTTGAGAATATTTTTCAACTCATCTATATCCTTCTTATAACAATAATGTTCTTCATGTCCATCCTTCTTGCAATATGCACAAAAAGGTCTCTCCTTCTTTGATTTTTCTCCTTTTGATGATGAGGATTCTGATTCTTTATGTGGCTTGTTCTTTTTCTTCTTTTGCTTCTTATCAAGATTGTTTGATTCTTTCTGTACCTTAGACTCATTTTCCACCAATGCTTGTGGTTTGGAAGACTTGATTAGACCCATGTTCATTAATTTAGCTTCCTCTTGGATTAGGAGATTTGCAAAGTCATCAAACTTAGGATCAACATATGATGCTCCCATAGAAAGTCGATGGGTATGAAAGCCAGAAACAAACACTGAATACTCAGGACCAAGCTTGGATAACACATTCAGAATCAACTGTAAATCCTCTTTTTCAATAGTGCATTCTTTTAATTGTGTTCTTAGTTGCTTGATTTTGGAGATGTAGTCTTGGATGTGGTCAAAACTTTTAGGATCAAGATTCATCAAATCATTCTCAATCTGATAGCCTCTAATCTTATCTGTTTTTCCATACAATTTCTCAAAAGTATCCCATACCTCTTTAGGTGTAGTACATGATTCAATATGAAACTGCAAATCAAATGAGACTAATGAGCATATGCATCCAAGTGTTTTCTCACGATCAATCTCCCACATTGCCAATTCTTTAGCATCTGTAGGTTTGGGAATTTTGTCCTTTAGATGACCTATTAGACCTTTCATCATGAGATAGTTTGTTACTGATTTTCTCCATGTAGCATAATTATGTGGATTTAGGGGTTCAATTTGAGATCTCCCCATTGCAAGAACACAAATCAAGCAAAAGAATGCAAACAATCGCTGCAAGATTACCCCCCCAAATCACTCAATCAAGAAACCCCCCAAGCAATATCTGATTTGGCACTTTATATTTAGTGCGTTTACAGTTGCCACTTGCCAAAAAAGCAAAGTGGTCTTTGATCTTGGTGCTTACAAATGCCCAAAATAGGCCACAGTATCAAGTACAATTTTTGGTACAAAATGAGATCAATTTGATCCTACCACTGAGAAGTACACGAAAAATTATGCACTTTCAAAAAAAATTGCACTAAAAAATGTTACCGTAGGAGCAAGTTATGAGCTCCCGAAGTTCTCAAAATGAGGACGAAGCAGCAACAACTGTGAGAATCTGCAATTTCTGGCAAAACCAGGCACCAAAACCAAAAACTGATTGCACCAGTGCATAGAGCACAAAATTCTAGCCCAAATCAAAAAAAATTGCTCGAAAAAAGGACTTAAAATGACTGAGATATGAAGCTTCAAAGTTTGATTGCAAAAATCAGAATGCAAATGGTGAGGGGGAGAAAATTTTCAACCAGTCGCTGACGTCACTGCTGACGCTGGATGATGTCAGCCAATAAGCGATTAAATTTGACAGGCTGGCGGCCGTCAAAAGAAAACTCGACCCCTGTCAGGAATATTCGCCCGAACGGAATATACTACTGCCGGAATATTCTGAGAATCTTCGGCAGAATCTTTTGATTGAAGCGCCGCCGGTAGATTTGAATGACCACCGGATTTTTGGAAGGTTGCCGTTGCCGATAAGTGAAAGTTGACTGGCCGGAATTTTGAATGGAAACCGCCGGTTTGACTGTCCGCCAGTAGATAATGAGTGGGCCGCGGGCGGATGGAGGGAGCAGTCTCCCGTGCCACGTGGCGGGATGTGGTGGCTCTGCGGGTACGACCGTGAAGTCTGCGGTACCTGCTACGCAGGTACTGCAGAGTACCTCAAAAGCTTTTTGATTTTTTTGATTTTTTTGAATTTTGAATTTTTGAATACAAATTTCTTAAAAATAATATAGCGATTGCTATATAAAAATTTTCAAAACATTTCCAAATAATAAAATATTTTATTTTTCAAAAAAAAATCGTACCCTGCGCCATTATGACGACTTGAGGCCGTACGGCTCTTGGAGCAAAAATTTTTTTGCCTCACCGGATGATTTGCTCCAAATCGGACGATTTGACAGTCGATCTTAGGGTTTTTGGCCCTTCTGGATGCGATGGCAGAGTCAGATTTGATCCAAAATGCTCCAAAATTGCAGCTACCTACTGGATCTGGCAACCACACTTCAGCTTCAAACCCTCATAGATTTGGCCTCGTATGTCCGATTTGGACAAAACAAAAGGCAAAATCGACTATCTCGAACCTTCCGGACGCAATGGTGAGCTCAGATTTGCACCAGCAAGCTCGGATGTGAACTTGCAACAAAGAGCCACGAACGGAGCCTCCTCAGATCTGGAATCTCTCTTCAGAAAAAGACTCTCCAATGGCTCCAAACACGCTTTGATACCATGTTAGAATTGGCTATGGATGCCACCCAAGATCTATGGACCAAATAGAAAGCACAAGAAGAGAGAGAAAGATTATGACAAGAATAAACTGTATTCAATGTCATTAATATGATATGCTGATTATGATTGATTACAAATGAGAGAGACCCCTTGGTTATATAGCCAAGGTGAGAACTAGAAGGGCATAAGATTATGACAAGTGTCAGAATCTTATGACATGAGACAACTAGTAAAACTTATCACTCCACCAAATATGGAGAGATAATCACATGATGTGTCCACAAAAGGTGGAAATGATGAGGTGATGAGATGTCAAGTCCACCAAAAGTGGAAAATCTCCAACAACCTCCTATGTGGTCCCTAAGTAAACTTAACTAAGGTGTAATTATGACCTAGGACAAGGTACAAGATATTTAATTACACCAACAAAGGGTAGAAATGGAAATGAATGGAATCGATAGGGTATGAAGTGATCATTTCTTCCAAGAAAGGGTGGAAAAATGTCTAGTTTGTTATTGGTTATGCTTTTTAAAATCATCATAGGGCTGAGTGTCTCAATACAAACACACAAAAAAGACTCATGTCACATTTCTCACTCTCCTTCGTACTGAACAAGGTTCCGAGATCCTTGAGCTTCCTCGAAATGCGACAAGAGAAGAATAGATATAAATATATAATGATATTTAAGGATATTACGTTAGAATTTATATTGCAATAACTTGAATATGTCCTTCAAAAATATTGGAAAACCAATAAAATATCAAATTAGAGAGATATACACTTCCTAAAATGAACTCTAAAATAACATATATCATTTTTTCTTGTCTTCATAGTGCCTATATTATTCTGTAAAACCACTTGTAATGAATCAAATTGCACAAAAAAACAATAGAGTAAGAAATATACTACAAATACTTGATAATAGTAAGTCAGTTTCAAGAGACAAGTTCTCAAAGTTTCCAAGAAGAACACAATTCAGAATATGATGATAATAAACTAACTACAAGCTTCTATAAACACCCTACTTATGTCTTAGAAATCACCCAAGCTAATGTAGATTTAAAATATGGAAATATATGTACATTTTGTTTTTGAGCAGTCAACATCTTATATGTAACCATTGGAGTGATTAGACCGTCTCTAGTAGAAATGCAAACAGATACGTCAAGACGGATTAGCATTACCAAAAACTTGTAAAAAAAGACAAAATGAAAATAATAAATATTGTAGGTCATGAAACCAGGAAAATGCAAATGCTGATGTGTTAGAGAACAATAAATGCATGGACAGAGAAATACGTAGAGCTATTCATAGATATATGCATGGATGCATCGACAGACACATGTATACATAGAAGACAGAACTACATCGACAGATGGAGAAATGAATTCATGTATACATGGATCCATGCATATTTTCATATAGATACAAATGCATATGCTACATGAAAGGATGTATTCATATACACATGGAAATATGGATGAAGGCATATATGCATATATGCATGATTGTATGTCAACATACAACTTTTGATTTTTTTATATTGGAAAATTAGCACTTATCTCTTCCTATTTATCAAAATAGCTCTATAAATCATTATTGTTATAGAAAATCAGTGAAATGTGATCGCATAGATTGATTAAATAAATTTAAGGAAAGACATAGTTAATAAAACTGGTGAGTAGAGGTACACAATCCATGAGTGCAAATTAAATGCATTGAAATATCAGGAAAATGCGAACACATAGAGAGGTTAAAATAATTGAAGCAAATGCATTAAATGGCATCTGGGTGGTGGAGAAGGTGTTGGAATGGCTTGGTGGCCATGGGTGGGCAGCAAAGGTGCACAAATGCATATGTGCATGTTGTACATGCACACATGTATACATGGATGCATAGACACATGCATACAGATAGAGATAGATATGTTACAGAGAGAGTTGTGCAGATACATGGATGTGTAGAAATATGCATATATGCATCTGCAAATGGGCAGAGACAAAGACATATACATAGGTGCATGAGTCCATAGATGCATATATACATGTATGCATGCAAGATATCGATAGATCCATATATACATGGATGTGTGCATGTAATCCATAGGTGCATATATGCATAAATTGATGTATACATGTAACCGTAGATACATCCATACATATATAGACAGATGCATAAAGAGATGGTGAGATATATGCATAAATTGATATATGCATGATTGCATCTATGGATACACAGATACATAATGTAGGCATGCATAGAAACCATATATGCATACATACATGTATCCATGCATAGTATTCAGAGATGCATAAATGCATATACCAATGTCTACCTGTTTTCTGTATGCTCCCATTGTTTGCATTTATGCCTATGAGGACAATAAACACGACTTTTAACAAAATCCCTCCGTGCTTTATGCTTTCATGACAACGGAAAAGCTCAAAGCAACACACTGTCGACTTATTCTTTGAAAGCATAGCTAAAGGTACATAATTCATTGATGCAAAATCAATGCATTGAATGGCATCTGACTAAAGAGGAGGCTGTTTGGATTTCTAATTAGTCTTTGAATATATAACAATTAAAAGAGAGAAATAAGTATAATTATCCTTGGCCACATTTCACATTTTCACCTTTCAATCACAGTCAATTAACAAAATAGCAATAAGGCCTAAAGAAGATTGAAGGAGTATGCTGGTAGAAAACCATATTCTGGACAATGGCTAGAGAATGTGTTGAAATTGCTTTATAAACTTTGAAGCAAATGCATTTTTCCTTCTGTTGAGTTTCATTGTACATCTTAAATGGAAGTTGGGTGTTGCATTGCTGCAATGCATTTGGATACTTTGATTATATAATCATAGTTAAGATCATTTAAAGTGTTATCCATTCAAATCTTTCAGCTGAGTCTCGGAAGCAATGCACAACTATCCCATAAAGAGAGCTTTGGAACAAAAGTGGTGTCATAAAGGATAGAGGGGTATTGTCAAATATTGTGTTTATTGTTGTGATAGGCACACATGCAAAATATGGAAGCATAGAGAAAGCAAGTGAACTCTTTAAAAATCCCATGAAACATAGTCTTTCTATGCATCCATGCATAGAGGTATGCATGTATATATGTGTACATGTAATTATCGTACATGTTGACATAATAATTAAAACAAAGAAATAATTACAATTATCCTTGTGTACATTTGAACTATTGATCAAAGGCAATTGACAAATTAGCACTAGGAAACCATGTGTGTGTTAATATGTTGGATAACATGTACTTGTGCATAGGTGTATATGGATATGGAAACCTAAATTTGAAAATGAATGGAGTGGAAATGGTATGAATTTGTAGTGCGTGTTCTGAGGTTGTAGTGACTGAGCAGGAGATGTTATAGTTGCAGAGTCCAGACCCAGAAACCAATTTACTTTCATTGTACATCTTAAATGGAAGTTGGGTGTTGCATTGCTGCAATGCATTTGGATACTTTGATTATAAAATCATAGTTAAGATCATTTTAAGTGTTATCCATTCAAATCTTTCAGCTGAGTCTCGGAGGCAATGCACAGTTGTCCCATAAAGAGAGCTTTGGAACAAAAGTGTTGTCATAAAGGATAGAGGGGTATTGTCAAATATTGTGGTTATTGTCGTGATAGGCACACATGCAAAATATGGAAGCATAGAGAAAGCAAGTGAACTCTTTAAAAATCCCATGAAACATAGTCTTTCTATGCATCCATGCATAGAGGTATGCATGTATATATGTGTACATGTAATTATCATACATGTTCACATAATAATTAAAACAAAGAAATAATTACAATTATCCTTGTGTACATTTGAACTGTTGATCAAAGGAAATTGACAAATTAGCACTAGGAAACCATGTGTGTGTTAATATGTTGGATAACATGTACTTGTGCATAGGTGTATATGGATATGGAAACCTGAATTTGAAAATGAATGGAGTGGAAATGGTATGAATTTAACAATTTTCAGCTCTACTTAGAAAATTAAATGCAAGATATAAGTAGATTATTAAATGTATTTGAAACGGGAAGAAAAGATATTGAAGCCTGGAAATGCAAATGAATGGAATAAAAATCCTATGAAGTCATCATTTCTTTCATCATAGGGTGCAGCAATTGCCAGTTTGTTATTGGTTATGCTTTATAAAATCATCATAGGGCTGATTGTCTAGATAGATATACAGAAGAAAAGCTCAAGGCTCATTCCTTACTCTTTGTTGTACACAACAAGGTGTTGAGATCCTTGAGTTTTTAGATCATGAAAGTAGGAAAATGCGAATGGTAGTGCATAGCGAGTGCACTTAGTGCTTGAGGCAATAAGCAATTGCATATCTTAGTATCTTTAGATTTTAGATCGCATAGGTAACATGTGCTTCATAGTCATCTAGTTAGGGTAATATGATCACTTTGTGCATATTGCTGTTTAATTCTAGAAGTTGATGTTTCAAAAGTTTTTTTTTTAATTTGGAAAGTGGTATTTATCTGTTTTGTTGTTTTTGTTTCAAATTGAATGCATTAAATGGCATGTGGATTTGTCATGGAATATAGATTTAAGTGACTAGAGATGCATTGTGATTACTTTGAGCATTTCAGTTCTGTTATTCTGCAGATCTGTGTAGTCACAGGAGATGTTGCTGTAGAGTCAAGACCCAGAAACGAGCTACTTGATACATGTATCCATAGATACATGGATGTGGACATCCATCATGGTATCCATAGATGCGTAGATACATGTATCTATGAATACATGTATCCATAGATACATTGACACATATATGGATAGGTGCCTGTATACATATGCACATAGAAGCACAGATACATGTATGTGTGGATGCATCTATAGGTAGAAGAATACATAGAAACATAGTTACATGGATAGATAGATACATGCATAGTTGGATACATAAATGCTTAAATATGCATGTATGGAAATATCCATGGATTGCATATGAATTTGCATAGATACATATATCCATGCATGCATGTATACATACATGCATGTATTACAGTACACATGGATGCATGTATATGTGTACCTATGGGCAGGATGCATGGAAGCATGTAAATAGAAGAATTTTGTGAAATGTCATAGCAATTGTCCTCATAGGCACGTATGCAAAAAATGGAAGCATACAAAAGGCAAGTGAACTGTTTGACAAAAGTCATCGAATAAATGTGGATCCATGAAATGTGGTTTGAAAGGGATTATGTAGAAGCCTTTTTGTCTATTCTGTTGACTGCATCTGAGTCCTGTAAAGACTATATATCTTCAATTGTTGTAGAGGTGTCTCATAGAGAGAGCTTTAGAACCAATGTGTTGTTAACCTATGCCATAATGAGAAGTTTGGAACAATGTAAACCTAAACTCTGCAATTTGTAGCTAAGGCATTGTTATACTTTGATTATAAATTCATATTTTAAACTACTTTTAGTATTATCTATTCAAATTTCTTATTGAAATGAGAAGGTTTCATCTGCGTTTGATAGGAATTATGTAGAAACCGTCTTGTCCATTTTACTTCATGCATGTGAGCCCTGTAAAGTTTGTGTATTTTTTATTACTTCAAAGCGGTCCCATAAAGAGAGCTTTGGAACCAAAATTATGTCAATGTGTGCGATAATGAGAGTTTTCTCCTTGAACCTTGTTATATATTGAAAGATTAAATAGCAATCCAAACAGTCTCCCCTTTAGTCAGATGCCATTGAATGCATTGATTTTGGATCAATGAATTATGTACCTTCAGCCACTAGTTTTAATCAAACAATGCATATGGATTTAGAATCAAAAGTTGTTTCCTGTGAACCCATTTTTAATTTGCCTATGCATTTGCCCGGAATGCTTTTAATCGGTAGCATCGCCCAATCACATTTCGCCATTTAACATATTACTTATTTTTTTGTATAGTTTGAATTTGGAGAGCTATTTTTTATATTGAAAAATTAGCATTTATCTATTTTCCTATTTGTCTGAGTAGCTTTATAAATCATTTTCGTCTTCAAAATCCGGGAAAATGCGAATGCATAAATTGATTAAATAAATTTAAGCAAAGGCATAGTTTTAAAACTGGTGGCTAGAGGTACGTAATCCATGAATGCAAATTAAATGCATTAAAATATGAGGAAAATGCGAGCACAGTGCATGAATACAAATTAAATGCATTAAATGGCATCTGGTTGGAGGTGAATGCACTGCAATGGCTTGGTGGCCACACATGGGCAGGGTACTTTGGTCATTTAATAAAGAGTTAAGCCACTTGCTATGCATATCTATTACTTTGTGTATGTTGTTTTTTGTGTTCTGCAAGCCCATGTTCTCTAAACCTAAGCTCTATAATTGCTTTGAGCTTTTTCGCTATGGTGAAAGCATAAAGGATAAAGGAATTTTGTGAACTGTTATAGTTAATTTTCTCATAGGCACATATGCAAAATATGGAAGCATATACAAGGGAAGCGAACTGTTCAAACAAACTCTTCAAAGAAATGTGGTCCCATGGAATGCAATAAGTATTCATAATGGACACTTTGGTTTTCGCATGTTAACTTTGTCAGGTAATGCAATTTGACATGTAATGGGTGAAAGAAACATATATGCATTGTCTTGTGGGGTAGAAGTGGGCATAGTATTCCGATATCTTGAATGTTTAGACCATTGATTGCATAACAATATCAAGGAAGAGCATAGAGGTCTATCAAAAACTAAGCAACATAAGAAAAGAAATGTTGAAGTCATGACATGAACAATAGAACTATTCAACACTGAACTCAATGTCTCTAATAATTATTGCAAAAGCCGTTAATGCCATAGATGAAGTAATATGAATACAAATTTAGTTTCTGCTTTTCTTGAAATGCAATTCAAAAACTGCTATAAATGCATAACACAAGGTTGTGTAACATATTGCGACTCCTGTTTCTAATTTCTTTGGACATAAATGCTTTACACATTTGATTGCAATAGTAACATGTCTACAAAAATGGAACAAGAGAGATGAGGAATACAAAATGGAAAAATGAAAACATGAAACAAAATTTTATGTAGTCATTATATTGAAGAATTTCAATTGCATTTCAAGAAAAGCAAAAAGACAATTTGGAAAGTTGACCTTGCAATGTGCTATTGGATGATCAAGTATACTTGCAGCAATGTAAAAAGGATTGTTTAAATAGACTTGAAAGCACCGATCACTGTTACAAGGACAGTCTAGACAAATGAGTACAGTGAGTGACATATACTATGTTATTCATAAAAAAAAAACAGAATTCTTATGTAGATTCATTTTGACAATAAAGAACCTAAGTAAGAAATTTTGTTGCTTATAATGCAAATTGCATTTTATAATTTTAAAATACTTATTGTTATTTGTGTACCTTATAATATAGAACATATTTTGCATATCTATGCATTACTGTAATTCTATTATTGCAATGGTGCCATAAGCTCTTTAAGATACACTGAAGGAGAAATACAAACCAAGGTTGTTGGCATCCTGATAAAAAAGATGATGAGATACATCCAATTAATGTATGCCACAACATCTTATTCAATGAAGATGATTTGGATACAGACATTATAAATGAGAATCCTTATTGGTGTGTGAGTAATCCTCTTTTTCAAGACTTTTCAAGGAAATTGCATACGAATACTATCAGTAAATAGGTGGAATAAGATTTATTAATTGACTTTGATTGATTGGTCAAATGTGCACAAGGATAGTTATAATTATTTCTTTGTTTTAATTATTATGAATGTAAATACTATTTAACAGTTACCTAATTAATTAGATATGAAATGATAGAAGGGAAAAGAAGATTAATTAATTAAGATAATTTGATTCATTAAATAATAAGGTGAATTATCATTCAAAAGTACATAAATTAGAAGTTTGGAAAAATCCCTCTTTTCTTTATGCTTTAATGACAACGAGAAAGCTGAAAGCAATTGTGGAGTTTAGGCTTATATCTGTAAATTGCATTTGCCTGAGAGTTTATGAAGCCTTCTCAACACATTGTCCACATATTCTTCCAAAGGTCCCATTATGGCACATGCTAACAACACAGTGGCTCTAAAGGTTGCACTGTGGAACAGTTCTGCAGTGATTGAAGATATGTAATCTTTAGAGGACTCATAAGCACCAAGTTATTGTTAAGCTCCCATATTGTACACTGGACAAAAGACAATTGTTCATCCAAGGAACCAATGTATGAAGATTAGTGTAGGCTGAGCACTGTAAAACCCAATCTGCCTATAGGCTCTAAAATGAAAGAAAACTGACGAAAATAACTATTTATTGCCTGAAGTAACTTGTCTACGAGTGTCCTTTTTGGAACCATGATAACCTTTGCCCTGTCACTGTAAACTCTTTCGTAGAAAAGACATATAGACACACACACACATATATATATATACATATGTATACATATGCACAGATGCATCTATGTAGACACATATAAATGCATGTATGGACGTAAACATACATGCATGCATGCATATACACATAAATGCATCTATACACACATACATACATGCATAAATACATATATGCATAGATATATCCAGAGACATATGCATGCATGCATACATGCATCTACAAATGTTTACATAGATATGCACATAGATAGATGCATATGTACATAGAGACATGCATACATACATACATGCACCGACACATCACACACAAAGTGATAGTGATAGTCCAAGTAAAGCACTATGAAACACAGCTTCATTATGAACTTTAATGTAAGGAAACTCTGAAAATTAACAAATTATCACCTCAAGTAACTCGTTTCTGGATATGGACTCTGTAACTATAACATCTCCTGCTCAGTTGCTGCAAACTCTTCCTCAGAACATGCACCTATAGAACTCAAGAACAACACACACAAAGTAATAGAGATGCATAGCAAGTGGCTTAACCCTATATTAAATGACCAAAGTACCCTGGGCACGTGTGGCTACCAAGCCATTCCAGCGCCTTCACCTCAAGCCAGATGCCATTCAATGCATTTAATTTGTATTTATGCATTGTGTACGTCTACCTACTAGTTTTATAAACTATGCCTTTGCTTAAATTTATTTAATCAATCTATGCGCTCACATTTTCCTCATATTTTAATGCATTTAATTTGCATCCATGGATTATGTACCTCTAGCCGCAAGTTTTAAAACTATGCCTTTGCTTAAATTTATTTAATCAATTTATGCAGTCGCATTTTCCTGGATTTTGAAGACGAAAATGATTTATAAAGCTACTTGGACGAATAGGAAAATAGATAAATGCTAATTTTCCAATATAAAAAATAGCTCTCCAAATTCAAACTATACAAAAAAATAAGTAATATGTTAAATGGCGAAATGTGATTGGGCGATGCTACCGGTTAAAAGCATTCCAGGAAAATGCATAAGTATTCCTGCCTTGATGCTAGGAACGAATAAAATTTAGACTATACAAAACAGTTTATCCAAGTGAATGCTAGAAAGCCGAAGGGAAAGCTTTAGTCTTCAAATGCTTGGAAAACTTTCCAGTCAAATAGTAGACCATGAGCATTCCACATATACCAATCAATTCTATGATTTTAAAGATTGAATATATGTATATTTTAAGCCATCTGTTATCTGTTCTTTGTATATGTCTAAACTTTTTTTGAATTCACTTGCAAGTTGCAATGATTGTGAAGCATTGTGTGTTCAAATGCTTTTAAATAAAGTTACACGAACATATGAATAATAATATAGTGTGGAATACAGTGGACGCCTATGCAAAGATGAAAATAGTCGACTCTTCTGGCAATTTCTCAAGACTCTCTAAGTTAATACAATTAGGCTAGGAATATGTGAGGTATACATATGATCATTGAAAAGAAGCTCTATCTGTAACAATATAAGGCAAAGAGGGAAATATTATTTTTTTAATGATTTGTGTATTTTGATTCAAAGTTTTTTAATATATGTGTTATTATCAGTCATGCATTTGAAAACAATGTTACTCCATATACAAATAAATTTAAGCAAAGGCATAGATCTCAAAACTCGCAACTTTCATTAATACAAAGGGGATGTTTACAGTGACAGAGCAAAAGTTCCTGTGCTCATTGAATGAACACCAAGAGACAAGTTACTCAAGGTAACAAATTGCTACTTTTATTTATTAAATCCACGTCTTATCATGCTTAGATGAATGTATAAATCCTGTTCTAAAGCTCCTATTTTATTAAAAGCAGGGAAAATGGTCATAAAGATTGTGTATCTGTCAATGTGAATAGGAAAGATTGATTCAACTGATATGGAGGATAAAGATGACTAATAATTAACTATGACTAACCACTCAACACAATTAATTCATCAGTCAATTAGCTTGATTGATCGCTGAATTAACTTGTTTGAAAGCTATCATGTTAAGCCAATTAGCTAATACGCCACATACAGTATGACATTTGAGATTCAAATAAGTCTCATGTACGCAAATATGCTATCATGTTAAAGCCACATAAACATTGATGTTCCAACTCCATGGGGTCATTGTATTTCCATTTGCCCAAGTTCATTTCATTCCATTATCCAGCACTAATTATTAAATGTTTAAACCAGTTACATGCAAACAGAAATCACAACCCATAGTATCCACATACACCTATGCACAAGTACATGATATCCAACATATTAACACATACATGGTTTTCTAGCACTAGTTTGTTAATTTCCTTTGATCAACGGTTCAAATGTACACAAGGATAATTGTAATTATTTCTTTGTTTTAATTATTATGTGCTTAAAGACTAATTAGCAGCTGCCTAATTATTTAACTAATAGTATTGGCATGCAATTTTGTTCACAAGTCTTCAAAAACAACATTCTTCACACACCAATAACGATTCTCATTTGTAACCTCCCTATCCAAATCATCTTCATTCAATACGATGTTGTGACATAGATTAATTGGATGTATCTCATCATCTTTGTTATCAGGATGCCAACAACCTTCAATAGTATTAGTCCTTGAGTGTATCTGGATGCCATGAATTATGAATTCTAGTTGCATGTGGCTTGATTGCACAAGTAATAGTAAGTGCTACATAATGGTACAAATCACAACTCATAGCATCCATATACACCTATGCACAAATACATGATATCTAACACTTTAACACGCACATGGTTTTCCAGTGCTAGTTTGTTAATTTCCTTTGATTAACAGTTCAAATGTACACAAGGATAATTGTAATTGTTTCTTTCTTTTAATTGCTATGTACTTAAAGACTAATTAGGAAAATTTGTATATTTTTTATTACTGCAAAACGGTCCCATAAAGAGAGCTTTGGAACCAAAATTATGTCAACATGTACAATAATGAGAGCTTTCGAAGAATGAGTTAACAGTGTATTGCTTTGAGCTTTTCAGTTATCATCAAAGCATAAAGAATAGAGGGATTTTGTTAAAAGTCGTGGTTATTGTCCTTGTAGGCATAAATGCAAACAATGGGAGCATACAGAAAACAGGTGAACTGTTTGAGAAAACTCGTCAAAGAAAAACTATTATATATGATTATTTGTTTATATATTCATTTATTTGTAAAAGGAAAAATGGGAAACTAATACAATAGTAGGTAGTTATAACCCCGAAAAATAATCAAACCTGGAACTTGAGCAACATCCAAAAAATTGTGCTTTAAAGTACCTAATGCACTAGAGAATTTACCATAGCAGAATACAGATTTTCATTTGCACAGATATAGACAAAAGAATGCAGTAGAAACCTATTTTCTGCTAGCAAGCATTTATATTCTGTCAGAGATCGTGGTGATTGTTCTCATAGGCAAACATGTAAAATACGAAAGCATTTATAATCCAAGTGAACTGTTTTACAAAACTCCTCAGGAAAATGTGCTTCCAGGGAATGCAATGAGCAATATGAGACGATGCAAGGGTAAATGAGAAATATGAACTTGCCTAAATCAACATGAATGAAATGTGAGATAGAGCTATTGGGTAATATGCTACATATACTGTTACCTAATTAATTGGATATGAGATGATAGAAGAGTAAGTGAGAACTAGACACTAGATAAAACTGACAAAGTTAACATGTGAATATCAAGGTGCGCAGACTAAATACTCATTGCATTCCAGGGGACCACATTTCACCCAGAAATTTTGTCAAACAGTTCACTTGTGCTGTTTATGCCTCCATATTTTGCATGTGTGCCTAGGAGGAAAATAACCACGACATCTGATAACAGTAAAATTCCTCTATCCTTCATGCTTTGCTGACAGTCAAAAAGCTCAAAGCAATTGCAGAGTTTGGGTTCACTTCTCTAAATTCGGTTTGCTTAACAGTTTCCAAAGCATTTTGAACATATTGTCCTTATATTCCTCTGAAGCTCTTACTATGTGACAAGTCCAAAGCACATTGGCTCCAAAGCTCTCACTATGGGAGAGCTTTGCACAATGGACAAAAGGGTTTCTACATAATGCCTATGAAACCACATTTCATAACAAGTTCTACCTATTGTTCAATGCCAACCCAGGTGCCAATGAATAGAAAAAGCTTTAAAACTCTCAGTTAACATGTAAAGGGCTAGATAAAATGTATACATGGACATTTAGCTACACAGAAGCATTTAAAGCAAATGCAATAGTAATATGTTATATACACACATACATACATGGTAACATAGATACATGCATACATATATACATAATTACATGCACACATATATGCATGCATTCCTGTATGCATGGATGCATAGAAAGACAATGTTTCATGGGATTGTTAAAGAGTTCACTTGCTTTCTATATGCTTCCATATTTTGCATGTGTGCCTATGAGGACTATAACCACAATATTTGACAATATTCCTCTATCCTTTATGACACCACATTGGTTCCAAAGCTCTCTTTATGGGACAGTTGTGCATTGCCTCTGAGACTCAGATGAAAGATTTAAATGGATAACACTTAAAATGATCTAAACTATGATTTTATAATCAACGTATCCAAATGCATTGCAGCAATACGAAACCCAACTTCCATTTAAGATGTACAATGAAAGTAAACTGAAGGAAAAATGCATTTGCTTCAAAGTTTATAAAGCAATTTCAACACATTGTCTAGCCATTGTCCAGAATATGGTTTTCTATCAGCATACTCCTTGATCCTTCTTTACGTCTAACTGCTATTTTGTTAATTGACTTTGATTGAAAGGTGAAAATGTGAAATGTGGCCAAGGATAGTTATACTTATTTCTCTCTTTTAATTATTATATATTCAAAGACTAATTAGCAATCCAAACACTCTCCCCTCTAGTCAGATGCCATTCAATGCATTGATTTTTGCATCAATGAATTATGTATCTTTAGCCACTAGTTTGGATCAAAGTATGCATTTGGCTTCAGAATCAAACTCTTAAAAATAAAAAAGACTATGTTTAAATTATAAAGTGCAATCAACCACCAAAGAAATTGATTGGATAGTAATTGCATTTCTGATATCATGTTATTGCAACAAAGATCTAGTTTTGAACTCCAATTGCTTAATTTTTATGAACCATATAGCATATGCCATTCACAATACCCATTTGTAAAGATTGTCCTTGTACCAAAAAGAAATGGTATGACTACAAGTACAATCAATATAGTGAGAATCTTGAATTAACCTTTTTCTTTGTCTACTCTATGCAATTGTAAACAAAGGACAAGGTTCATTCTAGAAACTCACCTTGTACTCTTTTCTTGAAGAATTTGCTACAGTTGGACCGCTACACCACCTCTCCTCCTCTAGTCAAAAGCATTGCACCATGTAATAAGCTTTGATTAGAAAAAAAAGACCATTTGTTTGTTTTTCTAAAAGAATAGCAATAAAGCTCAAGGAAATGACCAAAATGCAAACAACTCCCAAAATTACATTTGCAATATATAATACTCCCACTGCGATGGATAGTAATAGCCAAAACCAATAAAACACTAGCAAGCATTTTTTAGATTCAAGAGACACAAGTATAAATGTAAATCAGATTAACTAGACAAACTAGTTGCCATAGGTTCTTGTACCACAAATCTTCTAGCAATGGAATTTAACTGCTCTTTTGCATGAAGGCTAAAGTTATTTCATCAAGCAATATTACTTCACTGCTCTATGGCAACATTGCAATTTGAATTCTAAAACATATTTGGCATAGCTTTTTATAACCCCAAGATACAATTTTCTAACTTCCCAAGCATCCAGTCTAAGTTTTCCAATTACAAAATCTCAAATTGTTGTTTGCTTGGTATGTTTGTTCCTTGAATTTGATCACTAGGTAATATGTGTACAAGGATAATTGTAATTTGTTCTTTCTCTTAATTACTATGCATTTAAAGACTATTTAACAGCTACCTAATTAATTAGTTATCTAATGATACAAGGATAAATGACAAATATGGAATTGACTACTTTGACATGAGTAAAATGTCACATGGACCTATTAGCTAACACGCTACATATATTGTGACTTTTGAGTGCTTAATCCATCTACATGTAAGTTCAAATCACAACCCATAATTAAAATGTCCCCAAGGATATTTATAATTATTTCTTTCTTTTTATTATTATGTATTTAAAGACTAATTAATAGCCACCTAATTAATTAGATATCAGATGAAAGAAGAGTGAATGAGACCTACCAACTCGATTAAAATGCCAAAGTTAACATGTGAATATCAAGGTGTCCAGATTTAATACTCATTGCATTCCCCGAAACCACATTTTCCTGAGGATTTTTGTAAAATAGTTCACTTGCCCTATAAATGCTTTCGTATTTTACATGTCTGCCTATGAGAACAATAACCATGACATTTGGCAGAATTTAAATGCTTACTGGGACAAAATAGGTTTCTACTACCTTCTTTTGTCCATCTCTGTGCAAATCAAAATTTCTATTCTGCTATGGTAAATTCTCTAGTGCATTAGGTACTTTAAAGCACAATTTTTTGGATGTTGCTCTTGTTCCAGGTTTGATTCTTTTTGGGGGTTATAACTACCTACTGTTGTATTAGTTTCCCATTTTTTGTTCTAGAAATGAATGAAAATATAAATAAATAATCATATATAATAGTTTTTCTTTGACGAATTTTGTTAAACAGTTCACCTGTTTTCTGTATGCTCCCATTGTTTGCATTTATGCCTATGAGGACAATAACCATGACTTTTAACAAAACCCCTCTATCCTTTATGCTTTGATGACAGCGGAAAAGCTCAAAGCAACACACTGTCGACTCATTGTTCGAAAGCTCTCATTATCACACACGTTGACATTATTTTGGTTCCAAAGCTCTCTTTATGGGACCGCTTTCCAGTAATTAAAAATATACAAACTTTCCAGGGCTCACATGCATGAAGTAAAATGGACAAGAGGGTTTGTTTCCGGTTTTTTGTTCTACAAATCAATGAATAGATAAACAAATAATCATATATAATAGTTTTTCTTTGACGAGTTTTGTCAAACAGTTCACCTGTTTTCTGTATGCTCCCATTGTTTGCATTTATGCCTACGAAGACAATAATCACGACTTTAAAAAAAATTCCTCTATCCTTTATGCTTTGATGACAACGGAAAAGCTCAAAGCAACACACTATCGACTCATTGTTCCAAAGCTCTCATTATCGCACACATTGACATAATTTTGGTTCCAAGCTCTCTTTATGGGACCGCTTTGTAGTAATAAAAAATATACAAACTTTATGTCATGCCCATAATTTTAACTAGAAAACTTAACAATTATTTTTTTTTATTTTTTTTTTTATAAATAAATCAAACACTAAACTAATTAACCCAATGAGTGCACGAGGTATAACACTAAACATGATTTTGGTTGAACACCTTCACAAGGACCTAACTAAATTTAGAGCTCAAGCTAGCAATGAGCATAGATGGGTGCACCAAACCCATCAAGCACATCCTAAAGTCAAATTATAAATTTATTTCCAGTACTTAGATCTTAATGTATGGAGTGTAGGCAATACGAAAATAGAGAAAAATGTCAATGTTTCTCCTTGAGGCAATATATTGAATCCTATTGTAAATATGTTTAATAGCTATAAGACATATATACATGGAGTACATATTAGCTTCATCATTAGGTTGAAAGATGACTAGGGTGAGATCTCATTATATGAACATATGATTCAAGACTTACTATGAGTAAGTAGGAGACCCCAAAGATGGGTATGCTCTTGACATTCTCATGACAATAATTGCATGTCGAAAGACACCTTCGAATTAACTATAGTAGTAATTTGGTCCCTTGATTAACTCACCCATGATAATAATATGTTTATTTAAACCTAGCTTGATCCTTTAATGATAGCAATATTACTAGACCATCTTAATAATATTGTTGACTATTGGTACTAGAACACTATTATCTAACCGTAGTTAATCTTAGACAATGATATAACTAACAATATTACTCTTGGTATTCATAGTACCACTTATTTGTAATTAGCGATCCACATGACGTGAATATGGCCTACTAGTGTTTAGCTACCAAAGCCTCTTTTAATATATAGATATGCATCGTAAAAATTAATATAATGCTTAACTATTAATTTAATTTTTATATTAATACTTTATAACATCATTAACTATTGATTTATATATATCACCATTGGAAACTTTAAATATTTTCTTTTCTATAAGATAATAAATAAATAACGAAATAAAATTATTAGCTTTAAAATTCTCACTTTATAAAAATAACAGAAGTCTAACTTTCCTTTTTTAATTAATTTTTTTTTTTAAAAAAAACATAATTATTTTTAAAAAAAACATATATATTTTTTGACACTAATAAATAGAATGACACTTTTATAAAAATAACACCAATTAATAAAATAT
Organism: Sequoia sempervirens; assembly: GCA_007258455.2. Lineage (NCBI taxonomy): Eukaryota > Viridiplantae > Streptophyta > Pinopsida > Cupressales > Cupressaceae > Sequoia > Sequoia sempervirens. The sequence continues at coordinate 161,674,058 of VDFB02000002.1, read as the reverse complement.
TCTAAGTTTCCATTTTTAAAAAAATTAAAAATCATAATTATTTAACTTCTAAAAATATGTTTCTTTTAAACTAAATTATGGAATGATTCCATAATATCTTAATAAATGGAAAGACTCCATATTATCTTTCTAAATCTTTTATTTTTTTCTAATATTAAGAGTAACTTATTATTACTTTTTCTTCTTTTTTTTCTATGAATTAGGGAAAGTAGGGATACGTAGAGTCTTTCAAATTTAACTTTTTCAACATGAATATTTAAAAAAACCTAAAAAGATCTACCTTATTATCTTCTTTTTTTTCTATGAATTAGGGAAAGTAGGGATACGTAGAGTCTTTCAAATTTAACTTTTTCAACATGAATATTTAAAAAAACCTAAAATTTAGCGTGGAGAAAGGTAAAGATCTAACTTGTTTTTTTTTTTAAATGAATAAATAAAAATTCTAAAATTTAGTGTTGGAAGAGTTGGGTTGGTGAATGTGCCTTCTAAATTTTTCCAGAACTATACCAACGATGTTTTCAGTCTGATATACAGTAGCAAACACATCAATCAGACCTATTTGTCTTTTAGGCATTTCATACTCATGACTATTCCTGTATTCGCACTTTCTTTTGGGATGATAATTTATCAGAACTTTGTAACAGCAGTTGTATGAATGTTAATTATCTAAATCAGAACTTATGACAGTAGTAGTATCTCTGTTTAGCAATGAGATCATCCTCTATTTAATAATTAAATTTCCTAATGCTTTCGCTACTTACTTACGGCGATACCTAATGCTATTCCCACCAAATTTATAAAACTAGCCAATGCCATTCTTCAATGCTCATACTGTAAATTGATTTCATTTTCCTTGTGTTTGAAATGACAAAAGACAGACTTAAAGTGACTCAGGCGCCTATCTTTGCGACGTATTCAATCTGCTACATCCCGACCACTAAATGCTATTAATTTTTTTAACGCTATTGCCCGAACTGACAAGACTTAAATGCAAGAATGGCTTCCATATTTTACTTTCTTGGTCTGCAACTTTCTACGCACTAATGACCGGTGAGGCATTAAATAGATGTGATTTGGGCCAGCTACAACTTTAAGACACTCCATTATTTTCAGGCAGTTAGAATAAAAAACTTATTATGGTCATTCGCTTCTTAATGGTTTTCTTGCCAAATTTTCCCACATTGTAGTGTAGTCAAATCAGGAGTCATAACTCAAGGATATCAATGGGGAAAAGATGGCACTCCAATGGACTGTTCACAGATTCTTGTCAGAAGAAAAGGATTGCAAACTAGCAAATTCGTGATCAATTAATTTCAATGAGCAACCGCCCATACCTACCAATTAATTCAAATGTCACACTTGATGTAGAAGTTGTTATTACTGCAGGCGTGATACAAGCACTAATAGAGTTATATCCCTATTTTTTTTATTGAATCAAATGTCTACTCATTAAATGAATACCAGTGCAGATATATTAATGTATGTACATTTGATCTTGTTACCCCTGTTTTGATAGAAGGTATTAACTGCTTCCATAATTCTCAGATTTGAAGGCCATCTACGCTTCACTACCAAATTTGTTATCAGGCATGCCATTTACGCAAAATGTAGGGATGCACAGATTTTTTTATTTTATTTATTTTTTTGGTAGAAGTCTGAACTAAATGAAGATTCAGGACTACAGTGATGTTTAGACATGCATCTGATGGCTCTCTTGCAGTCAGGACGAAACTACTATGTATTTGACTGGGTCGAGTAAGATACCCTATGAATAGATCATCACATCCAACGTGACTAGCACAAGAAGAGGAGCAAGGAACTCAACTGGATGCCGCTTATGGAGGGGGCGACTCTGGTTGGGGAAAATCGTCAGCCTCCCTGTGCAAGCCCTTTGCATTATAGTTTATTTTATCTATATGTACATATATTTTTTGTGTCTACTTTATATGCGTGTGCACGTGTTAAAGTACTTTATATATTTTAGATACATTTGGTTTACAGTATTTTAGCAAGTTTATTCTTATAAATACAAAACGTAAATACAGTTAGAATATGAATAACTCAATGTGTGTATTGTATACACAAAATATGATTTATATTTTAAACATTCAAATACATATATAATATTATTGAAATCTCTGGTATAAAATGAAGCCCAAGCTTGGCAATACTGGTTTTCTTTCCAATATAAACTGATTAGCATTTCTCTGCAGAATAAACATTTCATTAAGATTTCCTATGGAGTCCACTTTACCTACCACATGTACAATTTATTGTGCAAGTCAAAAAAACTAATTTATCTATTTTCATTTTGGTTAACTTCATTTATGCCTTAGTACAAATTTGCAGGGTCATATTTTAAGCGTAGAAAGAGGATTTAATCTACATTCTATTTTTGATATAGTAATTGTAACTTCTACTTATCTTGATTGTAACTTCTACTTATCTTGAACACTTCCTTAGGTACAAACCCATAATATTTGTTGCAAATAAAATGGAATGAAGGAGACAAATGATCAGATTGACTAAGGATTCCCTAAAATACGTTTTCTCCTTATAATGACTAACTCCATACATTATGATTCTTGATTTTTTTTTATTGCGATAATGGTTGTAAATACCTTCATTCTCTTTCTTGCAACTCAATGAAAATATTTTTGTTCTATCCCATGAAAAAAGAGTAATATAAACCAATTTACACAACATTGTCCTCGAATACCAAATGAGAAAATATATTTTATTTCCACTCTTTTCTTTTCCACAAGTTCATAGAGTATTTTGCCTTCCTAATTACCATAAAATACAAATTCCTCACTGAACTTTTTTTTTTCATATTATAACTGATGCATAGAAAGGAAAAAAATAACATGTTAATGAATGTGAGCATGCTTTTTTCCATTCTCTTTCATGTCACAAGAAGACACTAGCTTTCCATATTACAAAAAAATCAAGAAATACAATTAAGAACACAAAATTGCTTAAGGCTTGCTCTCCACCCTACCATAATGGCGTCATGGAGCCTCGTGGGCTCTAGCCATACCCCCGAGCAAGGAATTATTTTAGCTCCATGATGATAATTGGAGCCTTTTCTCATTTTTTCAAAAGGATAGAACTAACATAACACAAAATTCATGCATATGGATTCTCTATTTTCTATTTGCAACCATGATCCATACACTATGACACATGACAACCCATAAACAAAGGTAAATGGAAATAGGAAGAACTTATCTTCTTTCTCTTAGGTGAAGGGAATTGAGCTCTTTTATCCATCTTTCCTTTCCAAGCCAAGCCATCTTCATCGCTGTCTGCTCTAAGGAGGTGGACTCCTCCCCTCTTCTCATTATTCTTACCTTATTTACTAAAGTTCTCCAAGAGGAGAAGTGGGTAACACCCCAACTCATTCTTCCTCTCCCAACTATATAGGGGTTTCAACTTGCAACTTTTGGGTGGGGAGGTATGAAGTGTATCTACCTCCATCAATGAGAGTCCTTTCCTTATTAAAGAGGAACCATGCACTTGGACAAATCCCCCATCTTTTCATCTCATCCTCTCCTCAAAACTCGTCACCCTCCATTATGATGACTTTTTAGGGGTCAAATCATGTCCTTGGGGCACTATTATATGCCCACTTGACCCCTACCACCATAGTATAGACCCTAGGGGGTTTCTTTTTGCATCCCAACCAAGGAAATTGACCAACAACATTCTTTAAAGGCCCATTTAAAGACCCATCCGAAATTCAAACTTGGGTAAGGGTTTCTAACCTCTAAGCCCACTTATACCCACATGAAACATAACTAAATACCTTCACAACTCCAAAATAAATTATCCTTTTAATATCAACTCTCACCACTTCAATATATTAACTTTATTTCTTCCTAAGCTCTGAAAGGGGTTAAATTCGTAATTGCGAGAAGATATATTTATGATTTACCCATTGGTTTTCCTTTCTCGTATTGACATCATTACCTTTCTGAATAATACCATCAGAGGATGTCTTTCAATTTTTTTCTCACTGGTTTTCCCTTCTCACATTGGCGCTCTTTCTTTCCTGCACATTACCAATGAAATCATAAGCAACATTCATATGTCATATTAATTTGGTAACTGAAGTAAGATTTAATTGTACAACAATTTCATTAAAATTCCAATTCATATTCATAGTTTACAAGTGCCTAATACTTTCATGGAAATGATAATAAAACATGTCAAAATGAAATACGAGTACATTGTTACATAATCACACTATGCATTTTCTGAAATATATCTAAGCATCTATTTAGGAGAAATATAGCAAAATTAAGATTGTATTATTCACATGTGAAGCGGGGTCTTACACTTTACAGGGCTCACATGCATGAAGTAAAATGGACAAGAGGGTTTCTACATAATTCTTATCAAACGCAGATGAAACCTTCGCATTTCAACAAGAAATTTGAATAGATAATACTAAAAGTAGTTTAAAATACGAATTTATACTCCAAGTATAAGAATGCCTTAAAGCACTATGAAACCCTACTTGCATTTCTCGTATCAAATAGAAGAAAACAATGTAGAGTTACCTCTTCTGACCTCAAGCAATTTGTTTCTCGTTGTCCACTGCGCAATTCTGCAACTACAAAATCCCCTGCTCGGCCACACAATAGAGCACTATGAAATACAGCTTCATTATGCACTTTAATATAATGAAACTCTCAAAATTAACAAATTATCACCTCAAGTAACTCATTTCTGGGTCTGGACTCTGCAACTATAACATCTCCTGCTCGGTTGCTACAAACTCTTCCTCAGAACATGCGCTTACAGAACACAGAAACAATACATGCAAAGTAATAGAGATGCATACCAAGTCACTTAACTCTATATTGAATGACCAAAGTACCCTGGCCACGCGTGGCCACCAAGCCATTCCAGCGTTGTCACCTCGAGCCTGATGCCATTTAATGCATTTAATTTGTATTCATGCATTACGTACGTCTACAGGCCAGTTTTATAAACTATGCCTTTGCTTAAATTTATTTAATCAATCTATGCACTCGCATTTTCCTGATATTTTAGTGCATTTAATCTGCATTCATGGATTACGTACCTCTAGCCGCCAGTTTTAAAACTATGCCTTTGCTTAAATTTATTTAATCAATTTATGCGTTCGCATTTTCCCAAATTTTTAAAACAAAAATGATTTATAAAGCTACTCGGACAAATATGAAATTAGATAAATACTAATTTTCCAATATAAATAATAGCTCTCCAAATTCAAACTATACAAAAAAAAGTAATATGTTAAATGGCGAAATGTGATTGGCCGATGCTACCGGTTAACAACATTCTGGGCGAATGCATAAGTATTCCTGCCCTGGCGGCAGGAACTAATAAAGACAATATTTGATTTTCAAGTGCAGCAACTGTGATAGATTGTCAAAGAATCAAGGAAGTTATTCAAATCTTTAAACTTCCCTATTAAGTTTAAGTGCAGCGGTTGAAACTGGTGGATAACGGAAACAGGGAGATTATTTAACCTCCACAACCTTCTATTTTCAAGTACTGCGGATGTGACAAGTTACCAAAGAATCAAGGTGGCTATTTTAATTTATACGCCCTACCAAATCATGTAAGCATTAAATAGGTATTGGGCACTCTACAAAAACTTGCATAAACATACACACAAAAGTCTGACAGTTGCACATTACTTAAGGTTTTAAGGTTTTAATATGGATATGTATGTATTTTTTTACTTTTTTTTTTTGACCCTAAAGCTTAAAAATTACATAATTTTATCCCCTTTAAAGCTAGTTTCTTTATTTCCTTGTTGGATATGCAACAGATTGAAAAGAAACCATTCTCTTGATGGCATATTGCCATAACCAAGGCTGCCATCTATTTTCATTGTTCCTGATATATGTTATAATATAAATTCATTATAATTATTATCATTTGACATAAGCATAGAACACACAAAATATGCTTGCAGGTTTAAGAAATAGCATAAGGGAATGGTTACATCTAGTACAAAATTAGTGTTATTTGAATAGTCATAGAAAACTTTTAGTTTTCTACAAACTACTGAGTTTCTTGTAAGATTTTACCCTATCTCTACCCTATCTCTGAGCAGCCATAAGAAAATTTATAGTTTTCTAAAATCCCATAAAATAAATCCCATTTAATCAGCCATAACTAATTCTTAGTTGCTGAAACTATTTATATATAAGTTGCAGATTTTTCAGCAAACATAAATGAATTTGTGGTTTATGAATCCTTCTTTGAGCAGCCAAAGACTAAGTAAAAAAAAGTGTTATATCTACTACATGATTAACTCATTTTCCTTGAGCACATATGTAGGAATAGTTTTCTTTTTTCTTTTTTCTTTTTATGTATGATTGACAGTAAATAAAAGTTTAGAACCAAAAAAATTTCCTTTTGGTTGGTACAAAATATATGTAGAAAATAAAATACAATATGAGCACAATATTCATCGAGTAAATGATGAATTTAAATTTAACACAGAGTAATACATGATGGCATCAAAATATTGAAATCACAGAATAAATGACCATCGTAAATAAATATTAACATAATTATTGAAATGAAGAAAACATAATCTGATACTGGCTTACCTCGAAGTTTTGTGATGAGCCCCTAATTATGTTATCAATTGTGTTGTTGTTGTATGAGTGGATAGGAAAGAAGAATCACCAGTCTCCCTCCCTTCCCATTATCAAGCTTAAATTCATTGTTCTCCTCCCTCTCCCCCTCCGAAGTATATTTTTGGTAAAGGCTTCCCATTATCAAGCCTAAATTCATTGTTCTCCTCCCTCTCCCCCTCCGAAGTATATTTTTGGTAAAGGATTTATATCCCCGTTAAATTTCCTAGAAAATTGCCTGACAGGAAAAAGGGCCCAATGACACTTATCCTCTTTAGTTTCTCGAGAACCAAAAACAACACAGGTGGAAAAATTCCTAATTATCCTCAGTTTCCCAACATGCATGCTCAAACACCCGACATTTTCACTTTTCCTCTCTCCCAATTTCCTCCCGTAGGTATATATAATTCTTTTTGAAACAAAATAGAAACCTACCCTCCTTTAAGGTTTAATTTCATCTACCGTAAAAATTTCATTCTTAAATTAATATTTTATTCGCTAACCAACCAAATACATTATTACATTAAATTAAATTAAATTAAGCTTAAATCTACCACCATTTAACATTTTATTGGCAAAACATTAAATCACCCCTTTTAATCTAGAGATTTCTAAAAGTATATTTATATTTTTGAATAAATTTTAAATTCAATTATTTATATTATTTAATTAAATAAATAATATTATTTAATTAACTAAACAATATTATTTAATAGCTAATTGGGAATTTACATAGCGGAAATTAAAATATTATTCTATTTATAATTGAGAAAATTAAACATCGACAATTAAAATAAATATTTTTTTAAAATTTCAAACTATTTTAATATTTAATTAAATCTTCACAACTCACATTAATAATTAAATTTAATGTTTAATTTCAACCATAATACTAACCATCATTGTATTAATTTAACTAATTAACAATAACGATACTCATCTAAATCAAGCATTTAACACATTAAAATTGCCACTTAAAATGAACGACATAAAACAAGATGATACCAAACATAATAGGAACTGACAGACAACATCGTCAAACAACAATGGGATGACAGACATGGTCGAGGATACTTTCTTGTCAAGTCCATTTTCAACTTCATACCCATTGGGATTTATAAGGCTCGCCCTATCGTGACAGTGTAGGTGGAATTGAGGCTTGGGTACCTGCAATCCTGCATAAAACTGAGTGTCAAAACAACATATATATGTCTAATGCTATGCACACTGTGAGAGAGAATTATAGTGTGGTAGGGCACTCACAGATGAGTGGTGCCACAATGTCCCTCTCACCCAAACCTCAATCAATAACCATATTCTAAACAACATCATCATTAAATAATAAGTAGCAACTGCATAAGCATAACATCAAACACCTATGTCCACATATCAAAATAACAGTGTCGTAAACAACCAAGTCTAGTAAGCAGAACTATCAACCAACCAAACAACATGATGAAATAGTCAAAAACATAGTCTCGAGTATGCATCAAACATAAGTAGTATCTAAACAACATCAATCACACACAAAAAAGTATCATAGGAATACAGTAACACATGAGGCATTACAACAACACAATACGGCGGATCACATCATGCACATGTAGTCACACAAAGAACATAGAAAGAAAAAATCTAGTATGACACATGCAATCCAATCTAAATCAATTCATCCACATCCCAATCTTGTTCATCATATACAAAAGGAGGATATCTAGCCAAAGGGGCAACATCGAGTGCCATACTAGGAAAATTCCCAAGTTCAACAGGTGGTGATGTGCTCTTTTAAGGAGGATCATCCCAATTGTTGTCATCTAAGTTCATGGAAGAGGAAAATAATAAATTTAGATCATTATGCACTTCCTCATTAATCTTAAAAATCTCATCATCATCATCCAAATTAATCACAGTAGGAGGTCTAATGATAATTCCTATGAAGGTTTCATGTTTTTGTTGTTGCGAAGGTGGAGAATCATCATGCTTTGTTTGAGTTAGATTTTGATCTTGGTTTGCTTGTTTGTTCTTTTCTTCTAATTGAGAAGAAATAGTACGACGTCTATGCCTACATTCTTTAGCATTTTGATTTATTTTTGCTCATTTTTCAAGTTGTGATTGTGTAGGAGTGAGTTTATCAACCATTGGTTTCTTTTCTTCCCGCAAGGGAGGAACGAAAGGAACCATCAAGGGTTGGTCAACCACTTTCTATTTGGGTTTATAAACTTGTTTGATCTTAGGAGGCACAATAGGAATTGTATGGTTATCTCTTGGTATCTTATAGGAAATAGGTGGGGGAAGTATGGTTGGTTTGTCTTGCTTACTTAGAAGGGATTTTGGTTCAATCATGGGTTGAGGCATGTTGCTAAGATATAATTTGCTATGCACTTTTCCTACAAATTTTGGTAAGATTTGAAAAAGAAATCCTCACGAGGCTTAATAGGTTCCATAGGTTCAGTCCAAAAGAAATCAAATGAGAAGTTCCCATGGAAAGACACAGGATTAAAGACACTATGAGCATAGTACAAATTTCATTTCCAAATGGAAATTTTAAGCATGTATGTACTACCAATGGGATGATATCCATGGAGCATAGCCATAGATAGCCTAGCTTCATGACGGGATGATGGAGAATGAAACATATAATTGGTTTGACGACAGGATGATGGAGAATGGAACATATAATTTCTTCGGTCCAACTTTTAATGGCAAAGTGATCGAACCTATTGTAGGGAAAGAAAAACCATTATGTGTTTTGATCGATGATTTCAATTATCATAAGAATCTTGATAAATTTCACGCACAAACAAGAATTCCTTGGTGATCACATTCTCTACACACACGGGATCAATTAATATCCCATTAGTAGGTTTGTCATTTATTCTTCCAGTTATGTAAATAGGTTGTCGTTAGGTCCTAACAATTCAGTTAATAAACACATTCATATATCGAATGGGTAGTGTCCAAAGGTTGTATGCAATAGAAGGCATCTCAACTATCTCTCTCTCAGGTTTCCTAAATACCAAACAGTTGAATAAAACTCTAAACTAGAGAGTCTCTAACTTTGAAAGCAATAAAGTATCTATCTAGAAAGTTGGAAATGATTTAAACTAGGAAGCATAAAACTATGAATCAGAAAAACATCACCACTAAGCTAGAAAGCATAAAAATAATTAATCTAAAGAACATGTAAATTGTTGAAGAAGTAAAACTCGTAAAGAAACTAGGAAACATTGATCTAGTGCAAAAGATAACAATTCAACAACTAACATAAAACGATTTAACATAAACAACTGAAGGAAGGTGCTTCAAAATTTCATATTCTAAATTTAAAAACTACGAACTTAGCTACAACTTGCAGATTGACATTGACAGTATGACACACACACATAAAAAATGAATTTCAATTGTAATTTTTATCTATTAAAAGAAAGTGTAGAATGAAAAGTAAAATACTTATCTATCTATCTATAACCCTCGAGTGGCCAACTCTCGGGTGTGTCTACAACTATCTTAGATCACATGCATTGGAAATCTCCTCGATACTTCATTCACAAAACTTCATTCATATTGCTCAATAATTCAAAGTGTGGCGGGAAAACTCTTTTTTCATTCATATAACATTTTTTCTCAAAAAGACATATGGGCAGCGTAATGGTATCCTTTTGTATTCATCATTTGCAATAGTTACATGTTTTTATATGAAAGTGGCTAACAAAATCATACTTTCCAGTTGATAAAGTCTTTAAAAAAATTGTCAATAACTAATGGAATTTAAAGCCCATGACATGAAGTATTAAAGAGGCTCGACACGAGCCATTTTGAAACTGAAAATAATAGAATTAAAAGGACTCAGCCCATAACATTTGTTCTTGGAATTCTAGGACCCACTTGCTTGCTTTCAAAAGTGTTAAGATCTACATTCATTTCCCCTTTTGACTGGAGTGGTATTCGAGAGTGGAAATTGAACTATAACATGCTCGATGACTAAACCATTAAATCAGCATAAGTTAGCTTAATTCGACTAATTTCAAGAAGTAAAGTTTGCACGCTTATTCATAAAAAGACGACAATTATTTATCCTAAAAGTAATTAATTGGCAAGGTAAATTGGGCCGAAAGGTATAGGTTTTCATATTGAGTTCATTATATTGATGAGGCTATTTTTACCCCATCACATGTTTAATGCAACTTTGTGAGAAATAAATTTCAAGAGATAAGTTAGTTTGGCCCTTACGAGGTTGAACATCAATGAGTTTGATCATAGTTTTTATATCATCCCCATAATCACTCATGTTTTTATTAGTCATGTCTTATATATTATCAACATTCATCACATCATTCTTGGTGTCACTATCTTTAACAAATGAGATGTTATGATTTGGTGTTGGATTGGTAAATATTTGAAAATTTTGGTTGGGTGGGGCAACATATTTATTTCCTTGATCACACCACCAATATGGATGTGACTGGAACCAATGATGTCTTGCACAATATTTTTAAGATGCATACATCATTTTGTATCATGTCTATTTTCTCGTGATAATGGAAAAGGACATTTGGATTATAGTTTAGAGGTAAAAGGCTTAGTGGTATCAATGGTTCTAATGGGAGGTAAGGTAACAAGGTTCTTACCCAAGAGTTGCAATGTGATGGAATGGAGGGTATATGGAAATGGAGTAAATTGTCTATTCTTGTCCTTGAATTGATATAGATTTGTTGTTTTTATAGAAGCCACTTGAGATTCAACATGTTGATTTATTTGAGGTGGATTTATTTGTATAAAGCCCTTATTTTATTTTTTGAATGATTGGAAATTATTATGAGGCATAAATTCAAACTTTTTAAGATGGTTGGAGGAAGTTTTCACTTCATAATGACTAACCAAATTTTGATAGTCATAGAGAGTTGTGCATAAGTGGCTGAACGAGGGAAATTTCACCATCCCTAGCTTATTTTGAGTATTGGATTGAATGTTTTTAATGGAAATTCTTTAAATATTGGCATTGAAAATCTTAATGTTGATTTGTGAGTAAAGCAATTGATAACATGCTATGAAATCAGTGACCTTTTCATTTTTTTTGTTTACATTGCATTAAATTGGGTAATTTCATTTTGGTGTTGAAAGGAACAAGAAAACTAAGAGGGGGGGGTGAATCAGTTGTCACCAAACACAAATTCAAATCTCAACCATTTATTAATTTCTTATCCACTTAATTATGTTATTAAGTATGAACATAAAATGCAGTTAATAGAAAGAAATATCAACACAGGAAACACCAGATTTACATGGAAAACCCAATGAGGGAAAAACCAAGGTGAGTATTAACTCACAATATAAAGTAATAGAAAAACCGAATACAAGAGGCTCACTGCTAAGGGATCACTGCCCAAATACAAAGGCTCACTGCCTATAGATACAAAAGATTATAGTAAAGATCCACCAAAATAGGTTACACACATTCGTAGCCTTGATTAGAAGAATTGTAGACACCATCAACTCACTACTTTACGAAATCTAACACATTAAAGTATTGCTTCCTCAACTCACTTTCGCACAACTCTACTTTTCTTCTTGCTTCGATATATCTCTTTTTATTCGCAGCATTTTGACTTACATTTATACCCTCTTCAACCTTAGAAACTTTCTCCAAGGTTGGCTACATACGCTTCATTTCAAATTAGGTCGACAACTCAACATTCCCTTGGTGGAAAAGAATGAGAGTGGACCAAACCAATACTTAACCAAGACCCAAAACAACATCTTAGATCAATCACACAGTTCCTCAATTAATTCCTAATCCTTCGTATGAAGTATAAACACCAGGTTAGCCAAACCTAATGAAGACACAAATGAACATTGAAGTACACGCTTCCCAACAAGAAGATAATACACGGACAATGTAAGATGCTTCATCATGCATGAGAACACATCTCAAATACCTTTAGATACATTTGCATCATCTACAACACCTTTAAACCCTGAACACTTCTCACCAGTCCATCTAGATAGTACGTATACACACAGTAATAATGAAACTTGTCTTCTAGAGCACCAAACCATGAACATCTTTTCCAAAACACAAAGAACACCATTACAAGATATATTCTAGATCCGTAAGACCTGAAGCATAATAGCGGAGGACTGTGGAGAAAAAAAATTTCTCCCAGTCCACAAACAAACATCTTTGTCAAACTAGTTCCCACACTGGTGAACACATCTTTCACTCTCCATCAAACCAAAATCTACAAACTAGGATATATCACCAACATATACTCATAAAAAACACTTTAGATCTGCATAAGCATAGGATCAACACAAAATAAACGTGGAGCACATACCAGAGCGCATTCTAAACACATACATAACTCTGACTTCACTCTTTATTAATTTTCTCAAAAGCACTTGGTAACCCATCATATCAGAATATTTGCAACATCATAAAGATAGATCCATGTACTCACAACATCTCAACAACATCTCAACTATACATGCACATATTGCAACATCCTGTATTGTGTTGACATCAATAGAAATATTAATGAAAACACCACCAAACTTGATCATACTTGCAACAATCTCCCCCTTTGTCATTGATGGCAACACATGATGTGAAAAACCATAAAAGGTAAAAACTCTCCTTTATTTTCCATATTAAACAACCTGCACAAGATTCCTGCATTCTCAACATTCTGGGCAAATACCTTCTCTTCCTCTTCTACTCTTTTTCACATGACTCTCTCTCCCCCTTTGACATCAATGGCAAAGACCAAAAAGCTCTGATCACTCCCCCTTAGGAGTGCACCCATACAACTCATACTATAAAATAAAACTTTCTACTCCCCCTGTGGAGAAGACCCATTCACCAGTCCAGATAAATGAAGAACATGTGGATCCATTGGACTGATGCACCTTGGTGTAGGTGCACCTAGGTCACAAAATGCCTTCAAAAGGAAAAATTATAAAATTTGAGTTTTCAAATGTAAAACAAGGTGAGAAGGTCATATGAAGGTTAAATTTAATGCATTTAAGGTCTCAAATTTAGGTGATTAAAGAAATGATATTGCAAAAAATGTCTTTTATGACAAAAGTTGCCAATTATGTAAAAATGCAAAAAAAGTAAAAAACAGGGAGATGAAGAGTCTTTGTGGGAAAAATTAAGGGATAGGTCAGTAAAAGAACTTGAAAAGGAAGTTAATGGTTGGGAAACATCTTTAAAAGGCAATGTGCGGGCAAGAAAAACTCAGATTTTGTATCTTGGCATCAAATTTTGATAAATAAAGCACTCTATTTTGTGAATTTGAGTATTTCATCTCTAGTTTCAGTCCTTGCATGGATAGCTTAGCACTTTTTTGGCTTAGTTCTTGATTTATCTTATACAATAAATAGTTTACCTTCTTTTGAAATAGGTTTTAGGACATTTCATCAAAGATAATGGTTTTGAGAGCAATTTTGCAGAACTCGGTCTGAAACCCTTCATTTGAATTTTGAGAGTCTAATCAGTAGTTCACCACTACTCCACCAATTTAGGCATGTTGGATCAGTGGAGTAGGTTAAATTATGTTTTATTTAGTATATTTATTTCCATTTGAGTGTTTTTTGATGCAGGAATGAAGAAAGAATAGACTTATTGCTATTGCCCCTACAAAAAACACATAAAATTCAAGGAAAAGTGTTAGCTCCAAGATGTGATTTGATGAATTAGCATATAAGGATGTTGGAAGATGGTTTATTTTGTGTGTGCAAACCTATTCAAATGTGATTGAAGTATTTCCAAGGTGGCAAGAGGTTTGTAAAGGGTATTTTCAATAAACCCTTAGTTGTGTGATTCAAAGTTGTTTAGAATGAGGGTTTTTCAACATGAAGCAATATTGAGTCTTTCAATCCCTGAAAGTTGGTGTTATGTAAGTTTTGAAATCTATCTCAATGCTTCCTGGGGTTATTTGGTAGTTTCAAGTTGATTTAATGGGGGTTGCTTTGAAAATTTGACCTAATTGGTGCTTTTTGGCTACGGTTTAGTCATGACTTCAAGTATACTTTCCAAAACAATGGTATTTGAATTTGTGGTATGTTAAAATTGGAAGAAATGGGTCTCTAAATATGTATTTGGTTTGTGGTGATACAAAATGATTAAAGATGAATCACCCGTTTTAGGGGTTTGGTGGCCTACTAGAGATATGGTGCTTTGATTGCTAGAAAGAGTGAATCTGATAAAACAAGGAAAAGAATGGTTGTTTATGTTTGGAAACTGTCTTAATGATTTTTTAAAGGATGTCTCAATGCTTGGACATAGTTGAAAAAGTAAATCTTGTTGATTTGATGTACTTGAGCAATATGAACCTTGGTGCAAATAGTGCATTGCCTGCATACAAAGTGAAAATATACTAAATAGTGATTTTTGTGATAGAATATGGTTTGATTCTGCGTTAATGATGTTGTTTGAGATTTCTCATGGTTTGGAGAAGTTTAAAGAGGAGTATTTGTAGATTTTTTATGTTTTGATGCTTCCTAGCATGGTGGAATCAAGGTATCTTGGTATGCAAGTTGATTATGTGGATTGATTTGGGGTCTACTAATGTGGTTTTGCTTTTGATTCAGTTAAGACAATATATTAAGAGGTGTGTTAAGGATTGGTAGATTATAGAATATAGAATGGATAATATGTAGTCTCTTTTCCTTGTCAAAACAAAGGGTAATTTGGTGAATAGTGAATGGTGTGGTTGGTTCAGAGTTGCTTATGGTGTTTTTGATTTGGTTTAGTCAATTTGATGCTTGTTAATATGTTTTTGAATATGATAAAGGTTTGGAATACTAATTTGGTGATCTGGTTTATTAATAGGCTTGTAATTTCAAATGATTTTGATGGATTTAGTTGAATAGATAAGTGAAATTTGGTGAGTGATTTGTGGATCTTCTCATGATTTGTGATTAGGGTTAGAAGTACCCTTGGTAATTTGTGGTTTTGGGTAGATGCTTTGTATCAATTGGTATCAAAGCTAGCTGATTCTAATGGTTTGTTGAATTTGTTGTTTTTGAGTTGTGGTTGGTTGTAGGTGCTTGATCCATCTAAGCTATAGAGAGAAAGTGTTGGTGTTTGTGTTTGTGTGTTTGTGCAGGTTAAGAGAGAACCTAGTTGCTAGTTTCCAAGAGTCTAGGTAGAGAAAAGAGGAGATTCCTAAGTGAGGAAAATAATTTTGTTGAGTTTGTGTGGTGGAGTAGTGAAGGAGATGGATACTTGCTTGAAGAAGCACTTGAGTTTGTAGCCTTTATGAGAGTTGTAAGAGTACTCCACTGATGGGAGTAGATGAAAAGATGATTTGTTAGAGAAGGTCAAGGATGAATTGTGAAAAGAAGAAGAAAGGTTGCTTGGAAAAGCAAAGTGAAAGGACAGTCCTGTGTCCTTTTGAATGAGAAGAATGATTGTGAACCTAATAGGTAGAGAAGGGAGAAGGCAAAGACAAAATAGATGAAGACAAAGCTAAAGACAAAGGATGGAACCAGATAAGGACAAGAGAAAGATTCAAGAGAAAAGAAGAAGAAGTAGTCCAAGGAAAATTTGAAGCTGATATTTAGGTGAAAGAACAAGAAAGGTTTCCAAAGGGACTTGGAAAGTATTTTGTAGGCTGGTTGTATGGTGTAGGTGCACCTTGGTCACAAAATGCCTTCAAAAGGAAAAATTGTAAAATTTGAGTTTTCAAATGTAAAACAAGGTGAAAAGGTCATGTGAAGGTTAAATTTAATGTATTTAAGGTATCAAATAGGTCTTTAGGTGATTAAAGAAATGATATTGCAAAAAATTTCTTTTATGACAAAAGTTGCCAATTATGTAAAAATGCAAAAAAAAACAAAAAACAGGGAGATGAAGAGTATTTGTGGGAAAAATTAAGGGATAGGTCGGTAAAAGAAGTTGAAAAGGTAGTTAATGGTTGGGAAACATCTTTAAAAGGCAATGTGGGGGCGAGCAAAACTCAGATTTTGTATCTTGGCATCAAATTTTGATAAATAAAGCACTCTATTTTGTGAATCTGAGTATTTCATCTCTAGTTTCAGTCCTTGCACAAATAGTTTAGCACTTTGTTGGCTTAGTTCTTGATTTGATCTTATGCAATAAATATTTTACCTTCTTTTGAAATAGGTTTGAGGAAATTTCATCAAAGATAAGGGTTTTGAGAGCAATTTTGCATAACTCGGTCTGAAACCCTTCATTTGAATTTTGGGAGTCTAATCAGTAATTCACAAGTAATCCACTAATTTAGGAATGTTGGATTGGTGGATTAGGTTAAATTAGGTTGTATTTAGTATGTTTATTTCCATTTGAGTGTGTGTTGATGTAGGAATGAAGAAAGAATAGGCTTATTGTTGTTGCCCCTATAGAAAACACAAAAAAATCAAGGAAAAGTGTTAGCTCCAAGATGTGATTTGATGAATTAGCATATAAGGATGTTGGCAGATGGTTTATTTTGTGTGCAGACAACGTGATTGAATAATTTCCAAGGTGGAAAGATGTTTGTAAAGGGTATTTTCATTAATCCCTTGGTTGTGTGATTCAAAGTTGTTTAGAATGAGGGTTTTTCAACATGAAGCAATATTGAGTCTTTCAGTCCATGAAAGCTGGTGTTATGTAAGTTTTGAAACCTATCTCAATTCTTCTTGGGGTTATTTGGTAGTTTCAAGTTGATTTAATGGGGGTTGCTTTGAAAATTTGACCTAATTGGTGCTTTTTAGCTATGGTTTAGTCATGGCTTCAAGTATACTTTCCAAAAGAATGGTATTTGAATTTGTGGTATGTTAAAATTGGTAGAAATGGGTATCTAAATATGTATTGGGTTTGTGGTGATACAAAATTATTAAAGATGAATCACTCATTTTAGGGGTTTGGTGGCCTACTAGAGATATGGTGGTTTTGTTGCTAGAAAGAGTGAATCTGATAAAATAGTGAAAAGAATGGTTGTTTATGTTTGGAAACTGTCTCAATATTGTTATAAAGATGTCTTAATGCTTGGACATAGTTGATAAAGTAAATCTTGTTGATTTGATGTACTTGAGCAATATGAACCTTGGTGCAAATAGTGCATTGACTGCATAGAGAGTGAAAATATGCTAAATAGTGATTTTTGTGATAGAATATGGTTTGATTATGTGTTAATGATGTTGTTTGAGATGTCTTAGGGTTTGGAGAAGTTTAAAGAGGAGGATTTGTAGATTTTTTATGTTTTGATGCTTCCTAGCATGGTCCAAGGTATCTTGGTATGCAAGTTGATTATGTGGATTGATTTGGGCTATGCTAATGTGGTTTTACTTTTTATTCAGTAAAGAAAAGATATTCAAAGGTGTGTTAAGGATTGGTAGAGCCTAGAATACAAAATGGATGATATGTAGTCTCTTTGCCTCGTCAAAACAAAGGGTAATTTGGTGAATAGTGAATGGTGTGGTTGGTTCAGAGTTGCTTATGGTGCTTTTGATTTGGTTTAGTCAATTTGATGCTAGTTAAGATGTTTTTTAATTTGATAAAGGTCTAGAATACTGATGTGGTGATCTGGTTTATTGATAGCCTTGTAATTTCAAATGATTTTGATGGATTTAGTTGAATAGATAAGTGAAATTTGGTGAATGATTTGTGGATCTTCTCATGATTTTTGATTAGAGTCAAAAGTACCCTTGGTAATTTGTAGTTTTGGGTAGATGCTCTCCATCACACCTCCATGTGCACCTAGTTCATAGGGCCAATGACCCCCAACTTCTCCCTGAGATACTCAAAATTATCCTTCGAAAGAGCCTTAGTAAATATATCTGCAATCTGATCCTTTGTAGACACATACTCCAACCTGAATTTATTCCCCAATAATTTTTCTCTCAAGAAATGATATTTGATATATATAAGTTTTGTTCTTGAATGCATTTCCAAATTCTTTGAAATGTTTATAGTACTTGTATTATTATAGAAGATAGATATAGGATCATCACATTTCACTACAATATCCTTCAGTGTTTGCTTCATCCACAAAACCTATGTGCAACACGATACTACAACAATATACTCTACTTTTGTAGTGGATAAATAAATTGAGTCATGTTTCTTACTTAACCATAGAACCAATATTCCACCAAGAAAGAAAGCACCTCCACTGGTACTCTTCCAATCATCCACACAACCAGCCCAATCTGCATCGATATAAGCACTTAAAGTGAAATCAGTATCCTTAGGATACCACAAGCCATAATCCGGAGTGACTTTAAGATATTTGAATATCCTCTTCACGGTTGGAACATGTGCTTCTTTAGGTTATGCTTGAAATTTGGCAACTAAACATATTGCATGCATGATATCCGGTCTAGTAATAGTAAGATACAACAGTCCACCAATCATAGATTTGTACTCACTCTTATTAGCTTTAGTAGATTCATCATCTTTACTCAACTTACATCCGGTCACCATAGGAGTACTAACTGGTTTGGAGTCATCCATTCCAAACTTCTTTAACAACTCTTTGAAATATTTTGATTGTGAAATGAATATCCCCTTATCAGTTTGATTTACTTGAAGACCGAGAATGAAATTCAACTCACCAATCATGGACATTTCATATTCTTTTTGCATTTCCTCTACAAATCTCTTACACATACCTTCATTCCCTCCAAAGATGATATCATCAACATAACCACTATCAACATTTTGTTTCCTTCCATCTTGAAATATAGATTGTTTTCTATAGAGCCCTTATTAAACTTTTTCTATGTCAAATATATGTCCAATTGAGCATACCATGCTCTGGGAGCTTGCTTCAGTTTGGATACAATGCCCTTTTCAACTTACAAACCATATTTGGTATGTCTAATAACTGAAATCCTTTAGGTTGTTCCATGTACTTCTTCTTCTTCTAGTTCTCCATTTAGAAATGTAGAATTGACATCCATCTGATATACCTTGAAGTCCTTGTGGGAAAAAAATGCTAAAAACATCTGAATGGCCTCCATTCTTGCCACTGGGGAAAATGTCTCTTTAAATTCTATGCCTTCAACTTTTGAATATCCCTTGCATACAAGTCTTGCTTTGTTTCTTAAAACTTCACCATTCTCATTCAACTTATTCTTAAACACCCACTTCGAACCAATTACATCCTTATTAACAGGTCTAGGAACCAGTTCCCATGTCTAATTCTTGTCTATTTGCTACAACTCTTCCTTCATAGCTCTAACCCAAATATCATCTTCACATGCTTCACACACAGAATTAGGTTCTATTTTAGAAAGTAAACATAGATTTACCTTAGCTGCTACTTTACTTCTTGTCTTCACACTTTCACTCTTATCTCCAATTATTTGTTCCTCCGGATGATTCTTCCATACATACTTAGGAGTCTTAGGAACAAGTTCCAGTGCTTCTTCTTCTTCAGCCTATTCTACTTCCTCTTCCTTATTCTCTTCATATATTGGCCCGCAGATAGGATCATCTAGTTCAACTTCACTTATATCAACAGGTTTGTGCATATCCTCATCAACCTTCACATTAGCACTCTCAACAATCTTCCTCAATATTTATTAAAGCATCTATATGCTTTGTTGGTAGTTGAGTATCCAAGGAAAATCCCTTCAACACATCTAGCATAAAAATTTCCAAGATTCTCATCATCTCTTTTAATGTAACATCTACTTCCAAACACCTTAAAGTACTTCACAGTGGGAGACTTACCAATCCATAACTCATAAGGAGTCTTTGTGTTGTTGTCTCTGATCTAAACTTTTTTAAGAACATAAACAACAGTGTGTATTGCCTCTCTCTAGCACACATCAGGTACATTTGCTTCTTTCATCATGGTTCGTGCAACTTCCTGTACAGTCTGGTTCTTTCTCTCAACAACTCCATTCTCTTGAGGAGTTCTAGGAGCAAAAAAATGTCTCTTTATGCCATGGTCTTCACAAAATGAATTAAACTCACTAGAAGTGAATTATCCACCTCTATCAGATCTCAAACATTTAATTCTCAAGTTCACTTCATTCTCTACCCTTGCCTTGAACACTTTAAACCTATGCAAAGCTTGAGTTTTTTCTCTAAGAAAAGAAACCCATGTTATTTGAGAATAGTCATCAATAAGGAGCATGAGATACCTATCACCATTTAGGATTCTTGTCCTAGTAGGACCACAGAGGTCTATATGAATTAATTTTAGCATTCTGGTAGCTGATTGCTCTTTTCCTTTAAAACTGTATCTTGTTTGTTTCCCCAACTCACAACTTTTGCAAATTGTATTAGCAAGCTTTGTGATTTTAAGAAAATCTCAGACATCTCTTGAACTAATTTTGACTAGATTATCAAATTTTACATGTCCCATTCTCTGGTGCCACAACCAAATTTCATTAACTTGAGATACAAGGCATTGACCATCAACAACCTTAAGCTGATAGATGTTTCCATAAGTTATCCTTCCTGCAATAACCATAGTTTCGAACCCTTTTCTAATCTCATAGGTATTATCCTAAAAAAAAAGTTTGAAAACTTTACTACAAATCTGTCCAACACTCAAAAGGTTATGCCTTAAGCCTTTTTCATAATATACATCATCAATGCTATATATTCCATCAAAACTATTTGTACCTTTCCCAACAATCTTTGCTCTTGAATGATCTCCAAACATGACCAAACCACCATCATACTTTTCAAGTTTAGTGAACTTACTTTTATCTCCAATCATGTGATTTGAACATCCATTATCAATCACCCAATAGTCTTCATCCTATTTAGCATGAAAGGCAATAACCAAAGTACCTTCCATCTCATCCTTCTTGTTCTTTGAATCACTTTATCTTGCACATCTTCCAAAGTTAGCAGATATAGATTTATTCTCCAAGGCTAAGAAAAAGCATTCACTATCATCACCCTCATAATCAGATTCATCATCAAAGATACCAACTTCTTCTCTAACATAATACAAATTCTTATCCTTCCTATCTTTATGATCTTTTTTCTTCTTATGTAAAGATCTATTTGGACATCTTGAAGCATAATGACCAATATTACCACAACTAAATCATTTAAAAGGAAACATACCTTTATACTTACCGGTACCTTTCTTCAACTTCCTTGTAAAGTTTGCTTCCAACTCATCTGAACCATCACTATCCAAATCATCTTCATTTTTCATTACTTTAAATGTTGATTCTATCTTCTCTTTCTTTTGAAACTTTCTCATCTCAAATGTAGTCAAGGTGCCAAATAGTTATTCTTTAGTAAAATTCTTAGTAAACTTCTTGGGATCATAACTTCTTCAATAGCTGAAACCTTATCACTATAACTCTTTGGAAAGGTCATCAAGATATTCTCCATCACATCTTCATTAGTCAGAGTGCCACCTTGAATTTTCACATTATTCACTGCAATATCAACTCTCTGGAAATAGCTCACAATATCTTCACCTTCTTCCATTTTCAAATTCTCATATCTTTCCTTTGTTGTTAGCTTCTTTGAAAATTTCACTCTATCATTTCCTTCATAAATATCTTCCAACTTCTTCCCAACTTCATAAGCAATGCCCAGAGAAATAACTTTTGTTTGCTTAGTCTTAGATAAAGCACTCTAGATTGCATACCTCACTTTTTCATTCTCCTCATAAGTAGAAACCTCATATGTAGAAGAAGGACCACTTTCTGATGCAACATACTTCATCTCAACAGCCTTCCAGGTCTTGTAACCAAGAGAGATAATGTAACCTTTCATTTGCACTTTCCAATCATTCTATTCAGATCCATCAAACATAGGGATCACCAATTTTTTCACCATTGGATCTACCTCAAGCGGTTAAGCTCTTCACCAAGGAACCAAAGATCTGATACCAATTGTTGAAAGGCACAAGACAACTGAGGGGGGGTTGAATCAGTTTTCACCAAACACAAATTCAAATCTCAACCACTTATCAATTTCTTATCCACTTAATTTTGTTATTAAGTATGAACATAAAATGTAGATAACATAAAGCAATATCAACACAAGAAACACCAAATTTATGTGGAAAACCTAATGAGGAAAAAGCCACGGTGAGGATTAACTCACAATATAAAGTAATAGCAAAACCAAATACAAGAGGCTCACTGCCTACAGAAAGGACTCACTGTCCAATAGGGAGGCTCACTGGCTACATATACAAAAGATTATAGTAAAGATCCACCACAACAGGTTACACACATTCACAACCTTGATCAGAAGAATTGTAGACATCGTCAGCTCACTGCTTTTAGGAATCTAACAAATTAAAGTATTGCTGCCTTAATTCACTTTTGCACAATTCTACTTTTCTTCTTGCTTCGATATATCTCTTCTTATTCGCAACATCTTGACTTGCATTTATACCCTCTTCAACCTTAGAAAATTTCTCCAAGGTTAGCTACATACTCTTCATTTCAAATTAGGTTAGCAACTCAACATTCTCATGGTGGAAAAGAATGAAAGTGGACCAAACCAATACTTAACCAAGACCTAAAATAATGTCTCAGATAAATCACACACTTCCTCAATTAATTCTTAACCCTTTGTATGAAGTGTAAACACTAGGTCAGCCAAACCTAATGAAGACACAAATGAACATTGAAGTACACGCTTCCCAACAAGAAGATAATATGTGAATGATCTAAGACACTTCATCATGCATGAGAACACATCTTAGATACCTTCATATACATTTGCATCATCTACAACAACCTTTAAACCCTGAAAACTTCTCACCATTCCATCCAGACAGTACAAACACACACAATAATACTGAGAATCATCTTCTAGAGCACCACACCATGAACATCTTTTCTAGAACACAAAGAACACCATTACAAGACATATTCTATATCTGAAAGACCTAAAACAAAATAGCAGAGGACTGCAGAGCAAAAACATTTCTCCCAGTCCATAGAAAAACATCTCTGTTAAACCTTGATTACCACACCAATGAACACATCTTTCAATCTCCATCAAACCAAAAGCTACAAACCAGGAGATATCACCAAAAAATGCTCATAAACAACCCTTCAGATTTGTACAAGCATAGGATCAACATAGAAGAAATGCGGAGCACATTCTGAACACATACATAACTCTGACTTCACTCTTTATTAATTTTCTCAAAAGCACTTGGAAACCCATCATATCACCATATCTGCAACATCATAATGATAGCTTCATGTACTCACAACATCTCAACAACATCTCAACTATACATGCACAATCTGCAACATCCTATACTATGTTGACATCAATGACAACACCACCAAACTTGCTCATACTTGCAATATTTGGGACTGATGTGCACTTGGAAATGGTTAAAGAAGGCATCAACAGGTTCATTGAATAAATGAATTGAATTATTTGGTAAAGAGAAGAACCTTTCCAAGGTTTTATCTTCCAAAGATCTAGGAAAAATATTAGCTAAGAGCTTATCTTAAAAAATGAAGTCAGTACATAAGGTTGTATAACATGGTTGCTAGGATCTCCTTTACCACCATATTTCTCAAATTTAGGAATCTATATGCCTTATGGCATTTATGCTCTCAATATGGATGATAGTGGGTTTTATTTGACATATTGTGAAATTTAGTCATTTTGATTTTGGTTCAATGTGAAAATTTGTTGTCAGAGGGATGCAACATTTTGCAAAAGTTGGTTGAGGATGGAATCAGTGGTTTTATTTTGAGATGGGGTGAATAAGGTGGAGATGAATATGTGTTGGTAGGACAAGTGAATTGCAAGTTTGTGAGGGGTGATGGGTTAGG
Organism: Sequoia sempervirens; assembly: GCA_007258455.2. Lineage (NCBI taxonomy): Eukaryota > Viridiplantae > Streptophyta > Pinopsida > Cupressales > Cupressaceae > Sequoia > Sequoia sempervirens. Next base: position 161,649,669 of record VDFB02000002.1, on the reverse strand, counting down.
AGATACAATATTTGAATTCACAAAGCTAAAAGGATTCCTAATGGACATACCCAAAGTTGGATTGACATTACTAGTTGGTTGCCTTGTTGTAGTAACAGTTGGATGAGTGTCTGTCAGAATAAAGGCCATAGTTGTAGGAGGAGGAATTTAATATCCACCGTTAATTTGAGTGTACCCCAGAGTTTGAGCACAACTAGCCATTGTAGCGACATGATCATCAATAATATGAGCTAGGATACACATAATTTCTATTCCAATTTCATTTTCAAGCATTCTCCTCATGTTATCTATGATAGGAATCGTAGTACCAACAATATATTCAAAACTCACAAAGTTTTGAATCCTTTCTAAGGTTGCATCCATTTTTTGTAAGTTCTCTTGAGGGACATGAGCAACAATGGTTTCAACATCATTAGGATTGGTGTGAGATGGGGTTTTTAGTTCCTAGCCTAGAATAGTGACAGGTAACACCTCTAGACTACAAAACCACATCAACAAGAGCATACAAACAATGAGAAATTAAAATGAAAGCATGCATAAGTAAATACTCAGATTTGTTGTTGAAGTTGTGCAAATACTTGCAAATAGTAAGCAAGAAAGTTGGAGAAAATTAGTTGTTAAGGCCAAAGTGAAGGGGGAAGGCTGCTTTTATTGACAACCATTCGAATGGATGGTTGCGATTAATCCTCTAGAAGGATTCCAAGATTAATGGTGGAGGATGCATGAGAGGGAGGTTACAAAATGGATGGCCAAGATCAAACTTCTAGAAAGATGCCAAGATCAATGGTCCATAATTGATGCACCAGAAATATGCTATTCTTGGAGGAATCATGACAAGTATGACGCCTAACGGCTATGACGTTTGACGACTATGACAACAATGAAGGCTATGAAAAGGGTTAATGATAGGGCATCTTTGACCAGGTGGTGCATAAATAATTTATTTTTAAATTATTTATTCAAAAATGGAGGAAAATAGAGAAAGGGGACAAGTGGTAAATAAATAATTTATTCAAATTATTTATTTGGAGGAAATAAAAGATGGAGCATTTGACTAAATTTATTCAATTTAATTAAATGTGGGGATGGAAATTGGAGAGCGATTAAATAATTTCAACAATAATTTAATCATGGAAAAATAAAAGGTCAAATAATAATTATTATCTGACTACAGAGAAATAATTAAATAAATGATGATTTACTTAATTATAGAAGAAAGGGGTACATTAGCGATGCAATTAAATTATTTAATCGATCGGGATAGAATAAAGATTAGAAAATGAATTAATTAAATAATTAAAAATTATCTAATTAATAGAGGAATATGAACATAATTGAATAGTTAAAATTATTCAATTATCGAATGACAAAGACCAAGAAAAATGGTGCTCATAGACTTAGGAAATTTTTTCAGTGTCTACATTTTTCCCCTCTTTGACATAATGCAGTTTATCACGTTGTGTCAAAAAAATTCAATCAAAAGATATTCTAGGATGCACTGGTGACAGGTATCCCCCCTCAGGAAAATTTGACAAATTTTCAAAAAAATTCAAAAATTTAGAAAATTGTCCTGATAAGACAAAGGATGACCAGGATTGGGATGATGAAGGAAAAATTGATGATGAAGGTCAAAGATAGGTCAAAGGTGAAGTCCAGCGTGTCAAAGGGTACGTACAGAAGGAACAGTAGGTCAAAAACCCTAAAGTTGGACCTATAAATGGCGAGTGGAAGTTGAAAAAGGGTCATTTTCACATTCCATATTTAGAAATTTTGAGAGCTCAAAGTGATTAGATAGCGAAGATGTCACCCATTCCAGAGGCTTCCCACTATGCATATAGGATCCACACCTATATCGACCCAAGGGAGTGCCCAACCCGGTATGTTCGACAAACCCATGCTTTAACTTTTTCATTTTGCGTGCATTTAGGTTAGGATATAGCTTAGGAAATGAATGTGTCACTCGACATGCGATGCATTTGATGTCGCATACACCAGAATTGTCACATACACCGGAATTTTCATGGTGCGACGCAATTGCCTAGGGTTAAGGTGGGGATCGTTTGCGATGCTACACATAAATTTATGCGACACAAGTGCATTGTCAAATTGCGATTATGATTGGGAATGACACAAATGATGACATCTGATGCATATGTTGCACAAAATGATGCATTTTTTGGGCATGTTATGCAATTGATAGTTGCAGGTTGGTTATATGTCATGTGACGCATTAGCTCAAAAGTGTGAAGCAATCGTTGGATTAAAATTTTTCCCTAGATTAGGAAAGTTTGACTTGGTCAATTTATATTCAATAGGTTTAATGAGGGTTTTGGATTAACGTTATTGGTTGCTTGATGTTTTTAGGTGTGGCTTCCCCCCATTTACACACAGGAGTCGAGACCACCCTTGTTCTAGTTGCAGGACCAGTTGGGCAATGAGGAGAGGGGTGTGTTGTTAGAGCTAGGTTTATTTTATGTGACGTATATGCCCATGATTAGGGCAAACATGGGTATGCTAAAAACATTAGTAGAGTGGTGGCACTCGGAGGTGAGCAACTTCCATTTGCCTACAGGGGAGGCGATATTCACCCTAGAGGATGTGTACTAGATCCTGAGACTACCGATTCATGGTGAGCATGTGCGTTACGATCCGAGTCGAGGACTGCATGCACTCTCTGACTATTATGAGACCAAGGATGATGTGGAGCTCGGGATTGAGGGCTATGAGATCCGATGGGAGGTGTTGGCCAATACATATGATCGGTTTAACTGCGTCCTGTGTGCATTGATAGTAGGAGTGATGATCCTTGATCAGAGGGGTCATGGCTTCCCAGTTGGCTGGGGGGAAATGTTGGGGTTGATGATTTGACATAGGATAGTGTACGCATGGGGGCCATGTCTGTTGGACATGTTATATTTCTATCTACATGATATTGCTTATAGAGAGGGGCATAGACTAAGCTGTGGTGTGACCTTGCTTACAGTTTGTGCATGGGAGCACATAACGGTGTTTTGGCCACCAGTGGTGTGGCAAGCAGTGGGCACAACACCGTACTTGTATTTATATCAGGGGGCCCTACATTAGACACATGTCGGGGATGTAGGCTACTGGAGACATGGCATTGATACCTTGGCTAGCTTTGTTTGGAGACCATACATGGCATGTCCATTATGGATAGATGAGGATGACTACCTTCCTTTTTTAAGGCAGCCTAGATACTTGATTGGGTGCATAGTTTAGAGCCAGCACATTGTGGAGATGTATTCGCTAGAGAGAGTCTGCCAATAGTTCAGGGAGAGGCAGGGAGTTCCCATGGGCAGAGCAGAGTATGGATGGCCATCACGAGAAGTGCATCCCTAGGGCCCACAGATTGTAGTGACCATAGTTGAGCAAGAGATAGATGCTTTGTAGGCTTTGGATTGGGAGTGGCGGGGAGGAGATGCAGATGTAGACACCACACTAGAGTACGATGACTAGTGGTGGATTCACAGGCCTATTCCATTGGCAGATCCATAGTAGCCAACACCCATTGAGTGTAGAGTGAGGGGTGTGAGAGGTTGATAAGGAGGTAGAGGTGGGAGAGGCAGAGGAGATGGAGGAGGAGGAGGCAAAGGAGGATGAGGAGATGATGGGGGTGATGGAGGAGGAGGATGAGGAGGAGGGGATAGGCAGTCGAGGAGGAGGGACAGAGGGTAACAAGAGGGTAGGTAGCTACCACCCATCTGAGAGGAGGTAGAGATGGAGGAGGATCATCTAGAGGTCAGGGCCATGGAAGAGGTATTGGTACAGGTCAGAGAGCAGCATGTGGAGGTCCATGTAGTTGAGTTTGCATAGCCAGAGGCTATGGAGGTCGAGGGAGGTGGGGATGGAGGACAGGTAGGAGGAGAGGAGGAGGTAGATATGGATGAGGCAGAGTGGATTATCTGTGAGAGGATCATCATGGGCGAGGAGGAGGTGCTAGAGTAGGTGGCGACTGTGGGGTAGAAGGGTCAGCAGAGCAAAGGATAGCCACTCTACAAGTTTGAGTGTAGGCTCTGGAGGCATAGTTGAGGATAGTGACTACTGAGAGGGATGACCTTAAGACCAAGAGATATGATTTTTAGGTAGAGAGGGACCTTGCATTCATTGGGAAACAACGAGTAGAGTAGCGGATCATTGATTTTATAGCCACTTGTAGTGGATCAGTGGTTGATGTTGCACGGGAGCTAGTGAGGCAGGGTGTAGCCACCCAACATTACAAAGGCCTATATGAGAGGGTTGTGCCGCCAGCGAGGAGGGAGCCTAGCTTTTCACAGGTGGAGACCAGCAGATCATAGGCCAGGACATGCAACCATCGATCACATAGCAGGTTAGAGGGTGAGACATTAGATGCTAGGTGGACCACCCCATACAACAGACCTCCCACCACAGAGCACAGGACTATAAGGACTAGAGATGAGGGCAGTTCTAGATAGATTGTGTTTATCATTTATCATGTTATTATATAGACACTGATACACTTGATTATTGAGCTTGTGAGCTCCATTTTATTTAGACATCATGACATTGTACCTATGACATGTGATTTTGAGCAAGATATATATGAGATATGATTTTGGCGGTGGTTGATGATATGCATTATGATGTGTTTATGGGTTTATTATGACATATTATGTCATGGATGCTTATATGTTTATTTATGCAATATGATGGGTGACTATGCATGTGATTATGATATGTGATGATGCATTCTATATGGTTATGCAATGGTTGTGATGTGGTTTATGATTATGTGCCTATGACCATTGGATAAATGTTTATGCTTTTATTGTATCCAATGCGGATGACCTAATGCTTACTGAATGCAGTATGAGATGATGATGATGTATATGAGTATGTGATTAGTTCCATTAAATGTATTTATGGTTATGGATGTTTTGGACATGTTACGTCTGAATGATGAATGGAAATGTCTTAATTCAAAATGGAATGTATTAATGTAATGTAATGTTTGTATGATAATCCAAAATGTTTGATGGAAAATATGTGATACTTAATGTAATATGAATATATATGATATGTAATGTGATGGTATGCACAATGCGATGATATATGAAATGCAATGTAAATGGGTTGTAATGTAACATGTTATGGAATGCAATACTATCTGATATTGGATGCAATGTTGTAATGAAAGGTATAATGCAAATGACACTAATATGAATGTTGTATGGATGTAGTTTGTGTTTTTGTATTTTCTTATGCAAATATATGTGTCGTAATATAAAAATGATGTTTATGATGATTTTTTCTATGATGCAATCTAACATGATTATGGATGAAAGATGTTTTTGTGTGTCACGGGACTTTGTCAAGATGTAGATCGAAGAAATGTTAGTGTGGAGAAGGAGGAGGTGAATGTTAGTATGGAAAAGATAAAGGAGATGGAGACAAAAGGTTAGATCGAGAATGATAAGGAATCCAACTTTCATGCTTACATTTTTATTTTTATCATCATTGGGCATCAAAAATGTCACAAATGGTCCACAAACATCATGTTATGACATAGACCAAGGTGTGCAAGGTGACCATTTGGGAGATACAAGCAGTCAAAAAGACAAGGAATGCCCCAGCTCATACTAAGGACCCAATTGTCCCAATCTTTTTGCCAAGACAAACCACGGACAACAAACAAAGAAAAGAGGCCATGATCCATCATCGTCCCTCTAAATCCGTTGATAGGAAATCCTTGAGGAGACTAGTAACATGACCCAAAATCAATTGAAAAGATAAGAGAATTTCAAACCAATAAAGTGTTTGCCAAGTGTTTGCCAGTGATAATGATGAGATTGTTTGATTGATCGATTAGGTTAACCAAGATGATCGAGTTGATTGACAGGTTGACAAGAATTGATTGATAAGTTGACACAGGTTAACAAATTGATTTGATCGATAGGTTGACAAAGATTGTTTGACAAGTTGACAAAAGTTGACAAATTGATTTGATTGATTGTACCTAGTTTCAGGAAGGACAAATCCTGATTAAGGCAATATTGATTGACCATGTTGACAAGATTGATTGTGACAAAGATTGATCATTTGTTTGACAAAGATTGATGAACATGACCAAGCGATGTGGCGATACCCAACTACAAGGACACATCCTGTTTTGGGGAAAGGGACACATCTAATAAGGTTGATCAAGTGATAAGTATTGACAAGCCACCTAATTGTAGGAAAGACATATCCTGCTTAAGGTGAATGACCAAATTGACAAAGTCTAACCTCAGGAAGGATGCATCCTGATATAAGACCAAATGAGACAAATGACCTAATGCCCCATTCTGATTGAATTACCAATTTGATTGATGGATAATAAGATTGATAAGTAGGAGGTATTTTTCCACAGCGTGTCAAATTATGATATTGCTATCAGGACTTGATATGTTTGTTTATTGATTCATGATTTAGTTTGAATGATGATTGTTTTTCAGACTAAGGACTTGACCTAGGGGGCCTTGAGAGATCATCGGCATATGTCCTTTCCTACGTAGCAAAGTGCAAAGACCTCATAGTTTGACATGACTTGACTTTGCCTTATTTGACAAAAGACGAAGTCATGATTTTATTTGGACAACCTAAAAGGACTGACCTAATGCCTCAGGGGCCCATTTAAGATGAGCCTTTCCTACGTATCAAATGCACAGAGGCAACATAATTCAACCACTCTAATACTGACTCAGACTTCAAGACTCAAACTTTGTTTTTGAGATTTTGATGTTTTTTTATTTTTTTTGGATTTTGATGTTTTCTAATTTTTTTTGGGATTTTGACATTTTCATTTTTTTTTTGGATTTTGATGTTTTCTATTTTTTTTGGGATTTTGATGTTTTCTGATTTTTTTTGGATTTGCTGATGTTGATAAAGATGTAGATCAAGGAATTTCCCCCAGTCAGGTGTGAGACCAACTTATTATGTGCAAAGGGATAGTAGTGAATGCAAAGGATGATCAAGATACCCAAATGTTGGTGGTTTCCTGGCCATGGAAGGATGACAAAATTATTATGTGCAAATGGATAAGTGGAAGGGAGAAATCAGATGGAGTGATAGTAGACGAAGGAGCAGGAACTGACTGCACATGGTGCCTATTTGCCAAGTTTTCACCATGGTACTTATCCAAAGTGCCACCAAAGTGGTTTTCACTTTTGGACAAATTATTTCTCTTTACTATGTTTTTGATTTTTTTGATTTTTTTGATGTCACCAAGATTCTTGTTTGCTAGGTTTTCATCAGGGTGACCATTTTTTGTTTTTTTTTTTTGTATTTTTTACTTTTTAAGGGGATACTCTAAGAATCAAGTGTAATATTTGTGGAGGTGCATGTTGTTGATAGGTTCGGACAATGGCTCTCCTTCAAGAGTAGAAAGTTGATAAGCACCCAATCCATATGATGCTGTAATGATAGAAGGGCCCAACCAATTAGGCTTAAACTTTCTTAGTTTTTCTCGCTCTGCTTGATTCTATGGATTTTCTCTTAGGACTAAATCTCCAATGTCAAAGCTTTTGGATCGAACCTTGTTGTTATAGCTACATCGAAGGTGATTTTGGTATGCTTGTAGATGTGTTAAGGAATTTTGTCTCTTTTCATCCAATAACTCTAGCTCATGTAGATGGGAGACATGATATTCTTCTTGATCAATTAAGTCTCGCATGGAGACTCACAAAGAAGGTAACTCAACCTTTATAGGAAGTATTGCTTCAAATCCAAAAACAAGGGAATATGGAGTGGCTCTAGTGGGAGTACGGACACTAGTACGGTAGGCCCAGAGAGCAAGATTGAGTTGTAGGTTCTAGTCATGGCTAGCGTCATTGATAGTTTTCTTTAGGATTTTTAAGATGGTCTTATTAGACACCTCAGCTTGGCCATTACCTTGGGGGTAATATGGAGTGGAAAAATGATGTTGGATATAGAATTTGTCACAGAGCTCATAGACATCCTAGTTTTTGAAAGGGCAACCATTATCAGTGATGATGGACTATGGAATACCATAGCAGAAAATGATATAATTTAGGATGAATTTGGCTACTATTTTCCAGTAATGTAAGTCAATGGGATGGCTTCAATCCATTTCGTGAAATACTCAATAGCAACAAGGATAAACTTATGTCCATTAGAAGAGGTGGGATGGATCTTTTCTATGAGGTTGAGTCCCCATTTGGAAAAAGGACAAGGAAAAGTGAGTGGTTGAAGTTCTTGAGCTTGTGCATGTATAAGATCTCCATGAATCTGACACTAGCGACATCTCTTCATAAAGTGATAAGCATTCAATTCCATCATAGGCCAATAATATCCTGTTCTTATGAGCTTTTTAGCTAAGGTTGGACTAGCCAAGTGAGCTCCACATATACCCTGGTGTACCTCTTGCAAGGCCATTTGTGCTTCATTTGAGTTGAGACACCGAAGAAGGGTACTATCTAAGCTACAATGATAAAGGGTGTTTCTGATGATGGCATATTTGGATGCTTGTCAGATAAAGGTTTTACGTTGGTTAAGGGACAAGTTAGGGGGATAATTTGGTCATGCAAGTACGCATAGATGTCTTTGTACCAAGGAGATTCAAGACCAACTAGTTCACACACAAGTTTGGTTTCAGGGACATCGAATGCAGGGATCAACTAATGTTCCACCAAGAATTCATATTTTTCCACATTATTAGGAATGTCCAAGAGAGATCCGATGGTAGCCATTGCATCAGCTGCTTTGTTCTAGATTCTTGGGATTTTCTCAATAGAGATACTGTCAAAGTATAATTTGAAAGTGTCAACCATGTACTTGTAGGGCATCAATTTCTCATCCTTGGTGTCATAGTCATCATTAACTTGCTTAATCACTAGTTGGGAGTCATCATTGACTTGAAGATCTTTGATTTTCTAATTTATAGCCATTCGAAGTCTTGTCAGTAATGCTTCATATTCAACCATGTTTTTTGTGCACGTAAATGCTATATGGAATGACTTAGGAATGGAGTCTCCTTGAGGTGTGACAAAAATAATATCGACTCTCGATCCATGACTTGTAAAGATCCATCAAAGTATAACTTCCATGTGGTTGGTGTATCTATGACAAGGGTTGATTCATTTGGGAATTCAGATACCAAAGGATGGTCTGCCTTTAATGGTGCATCTACGAGTTTTTCAACTATTACCTATCCCTTTATTGCTTTGCAGTCAACATATTCAATGCCATATTCACTCAGGATCATAACCCATTTACCTAACCTACCTGTCAATGCTGCTTTGTTGAGTAGGTATTTCAAAGGATCAATTTTGGCAATCAACTTGGTTTTGTGATTTAGCATGTAATGTCTCAAATTTTGTGCTATGAATTCCACTGCTAGACATGCTCGCTCAATAGGACTATAGTTTAACTCATACCCAACTAAAGTGTGGCTGATATAGTATATTTCCTTTCCTTGCCATCACTATCATTTTGTGCTAAAAGTATCCCTAGTGCTGATGTAGTGGCTATTACATATAGTATTAGATGTCTTCCATCAATTGGTGGCATAAGGATAGGTGGATTCAATAGATACTTCTTGATTTTTTCAAATGCTTCTTGACACTTGTCAGTCCAATTGAAGGGCACACCTTTCCTTAACAAATGTTGGAATGGATGGGTCATGTCTGCTAATTGGGCAATGAACCTGCAGATTGATTATAGTCTTCCTTGTAATGTCCTTAATTGACTGATATTGGTTGGTGGTGGCATGTCTAATATTGCTTCTACTTTGGCAAGATCAACTTCTATTCCTCTATGAGAGACTATATATCCTAGGAGTTTTCCTTATTGAACCCCAAAAACACATTTCTTTAGATTTAGCCTAAGTTGATATTTTTCCAGTCGGGTGAAAATCTTATCCAAGACTACTAAGTGTCCACCTCATTCTAAATATTTGGAGAGAAGGTCATCAACATAATCTTCCATAAGGACATGCATATATTCATGAAAAATTGTAGTCATGGCTCTCTGATAGGTGGCTCTAGCATTTTTGAGTCCAAATGGAAAGAAATTCCAACAGAAAGTTCCCCAAGCGCATGTGAAAGCTATTTTTGGTTGATCTTCAGTGGAAATTTTAATCTGATTGTATCCTGAGAATCCATCCATTAGTGATAGCATTTCATGTCCAACAGTTAATCCGCTATGATGTCAATATTCGACAGAGGAAAATCATCTTTGGGACAAGCTTTATTGAGGTCTCAAAAATCCATGCAAACTATGATTTGACCATTTGGTTTGGTGACAAGAACTAGATTTGATATCCATTCAACATAATCAATTGGGAAAATAAGTCCGACATCCAAGAGTGCAATCTAGGGGTGCATTTTTCTTAACTTTTGTTGAATGGATTTGAATTTGGTAGCAATGGTAAATGATGTAGAACCAATTCAAGATCCAATCTAGGAATATCAACATATGACCATGCAAAATTGACGTATCTTTCTGAGAAGAATGCTATGAACTCAGAATTTTCCTCAACAGTCAAGGATGATGCTAACTATATTATTCTAGAGTTATTTGTTGTTCCAATGTTGACTTCCTCTATTTCTTCTATAAGAAATGGCAATCTCTCTCAGTCTATTGGGAGATAATCCTGTCCTTCATCCTTGGGTGCCTCAAAGAGGTTTTCACCCTTAGATACGTCCTTTATTTTTACATTTTTGCGATCAGTAGGCACCTTTTGGTTTTCACCTGAAGACCTATTACTTTTATTTTTATGTTTTTCAGTTTCACTTTTGTGACTAGAGGACAAGTCAACCTCACCAAAGTATGTGACATAATTGAGTTCTATGGAAAATCCAACTTTATGATCTCCATTTGGTATTCTGTCACGAAGACCCATGAACTCAGCAATAGCTTCGTCATTCTCAAAAGTATCTAAACTTGGTGGTCCTCATTGGTCCCAATCTATGAGTTGAGGGTAGGAAAGAGTTAAGCCATCATCATTATTGTCAAGGTTTATTGTGTAGACAGATAGGGTAAAGATGGAACTAGAGTCATTAGGCTCCTAGGAGGCTAAATCAATGGATTTCTAAAAATAGTGTTGGAGCCATTCTTCTTTAGTCAAAGACATTCTCAGACGGGTATTTGATGGATTTCATGAAGAGTCAAAGGTAAGCATTTGGTAAAATTCTCCAAACAGTTTATCAAGGTCCATAAAGGTGGTGGAGGATAAGGAATCCCATTCATACTCATTCGAATTGACATCATAATCCCAAGGGTTTTCATGTGTCTTAGTCTCATCTGAAGCACTAGCAACCTCACTTGAGGGTGACCCAATACCTTAGATAGTCACTTTTACTCGAGAAAACCCTAGCCCTTGATGAATTATTAGCTTAGGAGGTTGTAAAGGTTCCAACATTCCATGCTAGTTTAGACCAAGGAAATTGTGTCCATCATATCCATGTCATTCCATTATCTAGAACCCTTTTGGATACTATTCAATTGGCAATTTCTTAGTTTCAATATCCTCTTCTTTGTATACCCATGTAAGAATGTGGTCATCTAGAGACTCCTTACCAAGTTCCCCCCATCTAGTGAAGGTGGTAGCAGGATTGTGAATGAAAACTTTGAGCTATATAGGAAGTGGTTTTCCATATGACTTTGGTGACTTAGGTAGCTTGCCAATGAAAAAGAAACTCTTCATATCATACTCTCCGCAACCTTTATCTTGGATCTAGATTTTAGGCGTGGAAGGTGTAATGAATGAGCTAGATGATTTGACAAGAGTGGATGGATCAATGTAGCAGGATGGAGTGGTGGATGAAGTGGACAATGAGGCCTCTCGATTGATGGGCACTTGACATTCAGTAGTTCCATTGACGTTGGAACAATATTGGAAAGGATCAGGGTCACCTAGGATAGTGATTTCAGTGTTTTTATGTGGGAACTTGAGGCATTGATGGTAGGTGGATGGAATATCCCTCATGGAATGAATCCATGGGTGGCAAAGGAGGAGATTTTAATGTAAATCCAAATCCAAGATGTGAAATACTGTGTCTTGTATGGCTAGGCCAACTTTCACTAGGAGTGAAATTACGCCTTAAGAGGATCATTGACATCATCATAAGCTTTGATTACGATTCTCTTGGTTTGGTCAATGAAGTTCTCATAGTATCCCAATTCCTTCACTAATTTTAGCGAGCAAATATTCAGACCCGCTCTACCATCTACTAAGACTCATCTGATGTTGTGCATGTTAACACATACTTCTAAATGTAGAGGACTGTTATGGTCAGATCTTGGTGCTGAAAATTCTTGTTCAGAGAAAGTGACATGGTGTGGCATAATGAGGTATCTGACCATGGCTTGAAATTCATTGAAATCTAGATTTGAAGAAATGGAGGCTTCTTATAGGGATTTTTCAAGGATCGCTCTGTGTTGTGATGAAATGCGAAGGAGTTCCAAGATACAAATTTGTGTTGGAGTTTTCCCTAGCTTCTCTAAGAGGTTATATTTGTCCCTTTGGCTGAGGACTTGCGGATGGACCTAGAATAGTTATGTTGTTTTTGTGGGTAGCGACAACACAATTTGATTTAGGCCTATTTATAGTGATGGTGGCAATGTGATCATCAAGAGGTGTTACATTAAGAATGATGGTGTTGTAATCATGCTTGACAATTGCATAGTTGGCATTGTTGTTATTATTCCTTGAACTGGAGGCTTTCCTTTATCATGGTCTTGCAAAGGGGTCTTGAATATTGAATGATCAGTATTGGTTTTTCCTTGTGAATTATTGATTGAAATGGTTTGATCTTCAATGAGGTCTTGAATGTTGTTCTTGAGTGTCCAACATCTAGATGTCTTGTGTCCTTTTGTGCGATGGAATTCACAGTATTCGTCATCTTTCCACCAATCTGGTTTGATTAAGGAAGGTTCATAATTCTTGGTTTCTGGCAGTGTGATGAGATTAGATTGCAAGAGTCGTTTAAGGATTGATTTGATAGGTTCACCCAAAGGGGTGTATGTTCTCTTGGTACGGGGAGGACCTCTTCTTTGTTGGGTGCTTTGGATAGCATTCAATGTTTGGTTTTGACCTTGCGCTGGGGTACTTGGTGTACTAGATGTGTTTGACGAAGAAGAACCTTTAAGTTGAATGATTGGTCCTTTGGTTATCAATTTGGCATTAACAATTCCATCATTTGTGACATTTTTGTTTTGGGACCAATATTTTCCTTTGTCATTGTTGGGTTTTGGAGTGTCTTTTTTTATCTTGACCAATCCTCTGGCAATAAAACCTTTCTCAATAAGGACACCTTTCTCAATAATCTCCTCAAAGGTTGTGCAACATTGGATTTGAATTTGACTCATCAACTCTCCATTAAGGTTTTCTACAAACATGGTGACAAGTTGTTTTTCTAGAATATGACAAGGGAATTTTCTAACCAAGCCTCGTCATCTTTGGTAAAACAAGGTAAGTAACTCCCCATCTTCTTGTTTGGTTGTGCTCAATGTTGCAAGGGTGACATAATTTTTAATGTTGAAGGAAAAATGATTGATGAATTTGTTGGCTAGTTCACCCCATGTTCTGATTCCTTGTGGAAGATGTGAGAACCAATCTAAGGCTATCTCTATGAGACTTTGGGGGAATAAACTCATCAAGTAGGTAGGGTCATATGCAACTTCCATGCATGTTGTGTTGAATTCATAGATGTGTTCTACTGGATCTCTTGTTCAATCAAATGGAAAAGGGCACAGTTCTTCCACAGAATATGTCTTCTTGTTGGTTCCCAATTGCATGTTGGCCATTCATCATTCAAGGGTTTGCATGTGTTGGATCAAATAGTCTACAAGGGATGATGTCACATTGTTTTGATGATATGTCATGATGTTGGCATTAGGATCCTGTGTTGGATTTTTATTTAGATTGATGTTTCATGATGTGATACCTTGATTATCGTATGGGTGTGGATTGTTTTGATTTGGAATGAATTTGGTGTTTAGGTTGGTTCCAAAGGTCATGTTTGCATTTGGTATGGCATTTTGGAGTTGAGGTATAGACCCTTGATTCATGTTTTGATTTTGAAAGTTAAATCCTTGGTTTGAAAATGGAGGTGTGGAACCATGATTGATGTTTTGGTATGAAGTTATAGACCCTTAATGTGAAGGGATGTTTCCTTGATTGAAATTTTGAAGTGAAGGCATAGGTCCTTGAATTATATTCTAAAATGAAAGAATAGGTCCTTGAATAAGGTTTTGACATGATGGAATAGACCCTTGATTTGTATTTTGAAGTGATGGAATAAACCCCTGGTTTGTATTTTGAAGTGATGGAATAGACCCTTGGTTGGTATTAGACCCTTGATTGTGGTTTTGACTTGAGGTCTTGCATGAGATAATGCACATCTTCCTAGGGTTATTTGGTGGAGGTTGGTTTAATGAAGGTCCACTTTGGAATTGGAATGAGGGCCATTGGGTTGTATTTTGGGATGCATTTTGAATCAAGGGTGTGTGAACTTGGCTTATATTTTGAATCAAAGGTGTAGGACCTTGTGATGTGGACTCCTGATTTGTGTTTCGAAAGAGAGGATTCATGAAGGTTCTACCCATGGTGTTTGAGGAACTACCAAATGTGAAAGTTTGACCTTGTGCAATAGCATGAGTTGGGATGCTTGTTGTAGTGGTAGTATTCATGTGTGTGGTTGTCCCAAGGGGTATGTTTACCATTTATTGTGATGAGGGCATGCCAAATGGGTTTTTAGTTTCTTGTTCTATGATGGTTGACATGTCATAACCTTGAGGTAATTTGGTACCCTTTTTGGCTAGTGCATAGAAAAATTTGTTTGGGTTGGCACTAACAAGTTGTTCAACTGTGCTTAAAAGTCTTGGATCTTGATAGGCCCTTTCAGTCTCTTGAGGGGTCAATTGTTTGTTGGCTACTTCAAAGTTTAGGTCTTCCCAAGGGTCACTTTGGTCTTTTTGTGATGTGTTGTTGTGGGGTGTAGATTGATTTGAATCTGTGACATTATCAGGAAAAGGGTCACTTAGGAAATCCATGTCCCTTCATTTGGATTTAGACCTTGTTTCAAACATGTGAGACCTTATCAAGTTGGGGGATAATGCAAGATGGTAATGAAACTATTCTATGTTTTTGGGTTTTTTTGGATTTTAGGATATGAAGATGCAAGGATGTTGATAATGCAAGGATAATAATGTCTAAAAGATGAGAGATAATGGATGCTAAAGGATACTAAAAGATTGATCAATGCAAAGATAATGATGCTAAGGTAAAATGAACTATTTTTTTATATTTTTGGAGGATAAGGGTATAATCTAGATGCAAAGGGATCTTAAACAAAGGATGACAATGAGGCTAATGTGAACTTCAGGTAACAATCCTAAGTATCATTAACCATTCAAGGAGATGACTTTGACAAGATTTGAGCTAAGACCATGACAAAGGTTTAAGGATCAATTGTGATAAAAGTTACAATGACAAAGATTTGACAATGTAAAGGATAATAGTCAATGGAAAAGAGGGTATGTGACCAAAAATTCTCAAAGACTCAAAGGTTTCATATGTTTAAAATCAGAAAGCCTAGATGCAACCTAAGGATGAGGATTTAATTTATGTAATGAAAAGTATTAAGGAATGCAACCTATAATGAAATTTTTTCCTAATGAGGATGCTAAAATGAGGTGGAAAAACTTGTAGGTCTTTGGTTTATTAGACATAGGTCACTGTAAATTGATTTTCATCATATTCTAGACTCATATTTCAAGAAATTTTGTTTAGTAGGAAATTGTGGTTCATTTTCTATCAAATGCATTTCACAGTTGCGGCTCAGGTTGATGAATGTGGGCCTATTTCTGGCAATTGCAGTTCAAGAAAATAGTTGCGGTCTTTTTGTTGACAGTTGCGGTTCACAATGACAATTGTGGGTCTACGTTCAAGAGTTGTGGTTCCAGAATGGCATCTTTGATAGTTTTGATTTTTTTCAATGGTTTTGATTCAATTTTTTGACTGTTTCTGATGAAGTATGACTGGAAAAAATAGCAAACAATATCAAGCACTTAGTTTAGGACTTATTTGATGTGAAATGTTTTAAAAGACAAGCACAATCCTAAGGTTGAAAAGGACTATGTCCATTGGAATCCCACTTGGATTTCTCCAGCTGCACTGATTCTTAGCAGGTGACTTAGAAGCTTGGCCACACTGGCTCCCCTCCATGGCACACACTTCTCTAGCTCAACCAAGCTTTGAGTTCTCATGACTCTTCCATGAAAAAATCTTCACCTCTACTAAGAAGTGTGAGAACATGGGATGGCTTGGCAACGATCATTGTTGCACTAGTGAATAGAAGGGATTTTGGCTTTCTAAAACAAGAGGGTTCTAGTGAATACTCAGGGACATGGTACCTCGTGAGCATACAACAAGCCACTTAAGGCTTTAACCACTCTACTAGGGGATCTTATACCTTTAAAAGAAAAGGTAGATACCTTGTTTCGAATGGCATTGCACAGTTAAGGCCTACATACCATGAGGACTTGATAGTTTAGCCTCATTCTTTTATAGAGTGGCCCAAGAAAAAAACCGGTTGGAGTCGTTCCCTCTTGTGAGGTAGGCCCCTCTAAGGTTTAAACACAAAAATAGATGGGTCTAGATTTTTTATCACCAAGTTTGCACAAGGTGAGAGCATAATACCTACCATCCTTTAAACACTAAGACATGGTGGTTCATTTACCCTCTAATTAAAGCTATGTGAGAAAGACAATCATTAAATTTAATTACCAAAACGAAATGTTCTCTAATCTAAAACAAAAAAAATTGTTTCAAAAATAAATTTCTTGGACATTCAAACCTGCAAAACCACTTGTTAGTAGTTTCAAAAGAAAAATCCTTTGGACCAATGAAAAATTTGCACAAACTCCAAGTTAGCTCCAAAAGGAGTTAGCACCAAACCAAAACCAAAATCAAACAACTAAGCTAAAGAAATGAAAGTGAAAATAGAAACTAAAACTAAAGGATTCAAATTTTTTGTTGCTCCAAGGAGTGATTTTGGGAATCCACCTAAAGCCACATGTTACCAATTTTTTGCTACAACTCAATTGGTGGAGCTGGATTAAACATTGTTATATCTTAAAGTGGAATTACAGTTATTTTTGCATTATGCTTAAGTGTTGTTTGCACTTTGATTCATTATTCGTCAAGTGATAGTTGTGCATTGAAATGGGGAAACATAATTTCAGAAATTGCTATTCAGTGTTCCAAAATTAAATGAAGTACATAATTGAGCATATAAGCAACAAAGCATTTTAAATGCTTTCATTTATTTCATGAAATAATTCATATTTGCAGAGCTTCATTTGATTGTGAGAATTCAAATGATAATACAACATTGCATTGAGATGCATTTTCTTTTCAAAATGAAAAGCATGAGATTGAAATCAAATATCCACACAAGCTGTGGATGGGACTGTCATAGTGCATCACTAGTATCATACTACATTATGGAAGATGCATTAAAGGAAGAAATCACATAAGTAACAACATAATCATCATTTCCTGATGGATCGATGGTCGACGTTGAAGTGGTGCACCTTTTGTCTTCTCCAAGCTCTATTGACCTATAGAAATGAAGAGAGGGATGTCAGAGGCTCCGATTTTGAAGATACCTATATGGACCATCAACAATAATGCAGTCTGCTACTAATCATACACTAAAACAATCAAGTGAAGTGTAGACACATAAGCTGAAGGAGAAACATCAATATGATCATAATATATTGTTTTTTATGCTAACTTTGTTTGTTTACTTGTGGAGATATAGGGAAAATCACGAAGCTGATTATTATTTGAAGACCAAGCATGTGGAGAAAAATGGGCTCCCACAAGGGTAGAGCTCGGCATGCTACCCTTATTCATTCTAAGTGGGCTGAGATAGTAATTGCATCATCATATTCATCAAGAAAAGAAATGATATACAACTGAAAGAGTAAAGTAGAGTTATCTATCAAGCTATTAAACCAACTATGCATTCATAACAATCAGGTAAATGCTTTCTGAAAGCTACAAGTGAACAGTGAGTTTAATCTGCTCAATCATTTAACTGAGTACATTTGTTTCAAGCATTGTTGTATGGTTTATGTTCTTTTGCCATGATATTATTTATTCATCATGTTCATAATGTCATACAAAGACCAACAGTGTTCTTTCTCTCAATGAAGAATAGTGAACAGGCATACATAATGCCTCAATGAAGAGAATTGTTTCAATTTTCATCTCAAAAGAGAGCAGATTCATGGAACAGTTTATTAGATGGAGCATAAAAATGCATGAAGAGTGCCAGATATAAGCAGTTCAGTCATTCATTGAGTGGTGAAGCAATCAACTTGCTTGTAGGTATAGAGTACAATGTTCAACTGAGTTTGATGTAATCTTTTGGCTGACAATGAAATGAAATAGTCCAAGGTATACCATTTTTTAGAGTTTTGTTTCTTCATTTGTCATGTATTTCAAATGGTGATACAATAGGTGAAAGTCATTTCAGAATGAACAGGAGATGACAAAGCATAAGAGAAGGTGCTTCTGAAGTGTTACCTGGCTGTAAGAGGAAATGCAGTCCATAGAGCTACAATATTTTAAATCAAAATCTTTGCATAAATTTAAAACAGAATCAAGATGCCAACTAGTCTACAGTCTCAGTCAAAAGCATTATGTGTGTAAGGAACAAACAACATGGAGATGGTGTATGAAAATAAAACAAGGATACATTTCCAGAATCTCTTATGCTCGAATGAGGGTTTTCGATAGTAATGGAAAGGAAACACATGGAATTTTGTATAAAAAGAAGATGAGTTGGAATTTAGCTGAAGATACATTAAGAAGCACATTTTCTTTACAAATTAAAAATACCCACATACTGAAAACTGAAAATTCGAATGCCAAAAGGAACCTAGATTTTTCACAGCTATCGAAATATCCAGACTTCTTCATATCACAAGTGAACTCATATGGTGGAGTTTAAACAGATACAAAAATATAGCAGGAGTATATCTTCATGGGTCGAGCCCAGTTTTCATATAAATGACCAAATATACAGATTTTTGTTTATTCTTCATACACCCATATTGTGGTTTTGATTTAAAAATAGATTTTACAATTTCAGTAACAAATGCTCATGTCTAAGTTTTGCAACTGAAAGTGCAAAAGAAGTAAAAATCATCATGGGTCGAGCTAGTTCTACATGAATATCAAGACACACATATTTAATTCCATTTCCAGAATACCCATGGGAGGGTTTGAACTAAAATGCAGATTTCTCATATACCCACATCGTGTTTCTACAGGAACAACAAAATGCACAGTGTTTTCTTCAAAGTAACGAACACCCACATGAGGGTTTATTTCAAAATGCTGAATACACACTATTTTCTCTTGGGTCGAGCCCAAGAATTTACAAAGAAACCCATTGTGTGTAGGAGTGGCCGCGGCCTGGAGGGAGCTTTTTGCTCATAGAAAAGTCTATCATTCTACAAAAGGAGATAAGCCATTATAGTTTTCAATTAGATCCAAAATTTCTAAGTGAAAAGCAATAGAGATGCAT
This sequence comes from Sequoia sempervirens, assembly GCA_007258455.2. NCBI lineage: Eukaryota > Viridiplantae > Streptophyta > Pinopsida > Cupressales > Cupressaceae > Sequoia > Sequoia sempervirens. Next base: position 161,630,086 of record VDFB02000002.1, on the reverse strand, counting down.
GAACGTGGCGCGGCCTGAGTATGGCTACAAGTTATAGACAAAAGAAAATCTTTCTTAAGCTTTATGTAGAAAGAAATGAATGACTGGAATAGAACTTACCAGTTCATGCTTGTAGAGGACCACATAAAGCCACGACCAGAGCTTTATAAAGTTTCAAAACCCCAAGAAAAATGCAAAGGCGAGCTTATGTATAGCGAATAGAAGAAAACCCAGATAGCAAGATAAGCATATGAAGTTAAAAGTATCAAAAACTGAGTTAAAGTCGAGGCCAGAAGACCAAAAATGCCTTAGGAAGTAAAGCCATAAAAGCTATAAACAAAAGCTCACCAGGTGTACAGTGGAGGAGAGAAGTCCATGAACTAAACCCTCACATGGAGCTTCCAGACATGAATTCATGCTCATACATAGCAGCCAAGCAGAATAAATCACGAGAATGCAAAGAGAAATCAGAGACCAAGTATGTATAGGTCGTGGCCTGAATGGCCATTCTTGCTTTTCGAATGAAGTGGAAAAGCCTTAATATATCAGAAATGGAGCTTACCCAGTGAAGGATTCGACCATCTGAAGACAAGAGTCGAGATTCTCAAGCATGTGAGCTACAAATTGAGCTTGCTCATGGCGGCGCCATCATTTCAGGCATAGCTATTTTCTTCAAAAGTGATGATTGAAAAAATGAAATGATTTTTTAGGGTTTGACTTCTTTTGTTCCTTGCCCTAATTCGAGTTAGGTCAAACATTATAATTGCCTCTGAGATTCACATTTGACAATACATTGATGGAAAACTCAAACTTAGGAATCCTTTGCTAAAAAATCAGAATCTGAAGCTTAATGTTTTAAAGGGTCGAATTCTCATGTGCCTAGGTTGCTTTGTTTAAGTCCTTAGGACTTGTGTTTTATATTTACATTTATATCTTTGCCTTAGTGTAAGTTGAGGGATGATAATACCTTAGGCTTATTTTAATTGATTTTGAAGGAAGGTCAATTAAAATATGAATGGTAAATATTTTATGCCTAAGGGTGAAATAAATGAAACTTAGGGATCTTTATTTTTTCAATTGATTTTTAAGAAATCAATTAGAGTATTGAGAGTGATTTTCCTTGATGTTTTTATGATTTTTTAAAGAAAAATCAAGCATTGTATTGGTGGATGTATTTCCTTTTTGCAAAAGATTTAGCAATCTTTAATTGCAAAAATAAAACGAATTGTAAAATCTGCAATCATGTAAAGCAGAAGCATAAAACAATACTTATAAATTATTTTATGATTTCTTGCTATTTTTAGCAGATTGGTATTGACTTTTTCTCTTGGTTGGATTTGTGTTTCATCTTGGAGAGATAAGGTGCTTTATTTGCTTTTAAAGCAGATTTAGCCTATTTTTAGAGGCGTTTGAGTATGATTATGGAAAAAGAGATGTTTTTCTGCTTTTATGCAGTATTTTGGGACAGTTTTTAGGATTTTTTCCTTGAGCTTCTTTGTGAGCTCGGATTAGGGTTTATAGGAGTTATATTTTGAAGAGGCTTAGTTTTCTTTCAGGACTTCTCAGTTCATAACACATTTTCTTGCTCTTAGTATTTTGAGCTTGTAAACTTAGTTGTATTCAGTTCAAACGGATACACTCTTTCAGTTTCAATAAAGCAACAGAGTTCTTCTCATTTTCTTGTCTCAATCTGGTAACAACAGTTTGATGTCTTTGTGTTTTCAAGTTTGAAGCCTTAAATGTCTTGCTTTTATGAGTTTCTACACATAATTTCATGTTTTCAGGTTGTATGATGTATTCAATGCCTTCGAATCTTCATACAAATTACTGATGAAATCATGTACCAATGAGATTGTGAGAACTATTGTAATAGAGGAATTGTTGTGAGTGGTAAAGTCTAGTTTTTTTAAGAAATAACAGTTAATCACCAGTTAGATTTAAGTTTTAATTTCAGTTCGTCCTTATAACTCTTTCCTTCAGAAAAATACTTAGAATAGGATCAATCATTCAAAGAACCAGCCCACTCTAGAGACTCCTTTTAGATCACCCACATCTGAAGAAGGTTTCCATATTTCAGTAGATTGCTGAATCTTGTATTCAGTAGGGTGCAAATCTAATTGATAACAGTTTTTGGCACGCCTGGTGGGACTGTGAAAGCCATTTTCAGACAAATTTCAGTATCATTAGTTTGTTGTTTGGTATATGCAGCAAATTTTCTAGCTTTTTGGAGGCTCATTTCAATATACCTGGCAACTTTGATTTTGATTTTTGCATGCTAGTGCAGCCTATGCATGAGAAAGATACAGACAAGATCAAGTTCTGCACCCTTCAAATATCGAGAGTTGTCCCCATCATGAAGAAGGGGCAGAACAACAAGGAGGCTCTTTGAAACACCTACGAGATTGAAGTCAACACCTCTTATTTTTAGTTCCTTGGTGTTATCACTAGGAGTACTGGTTCTGATATCACAAGCACCGCCAATGGCAGCACCAAGGCGGCACCCGTTCGCGCCTTTCAATGGAGACAGTCCATTAAACATCGTTCAACATGATGACATCCCAGTTACAGCCTTAGAAGTCTGCCATATTTCACCGGGGAGGACCTTAGTACACCGGTTGAGCACATCCATGACGTAGCCACATTATGCTCGGTTCACAACATCACGTAGGAGAACGTCGCTTTAAGGCTGTTGGTTGCATCACTCATAGGCAAGGCGTTACAATGGTTCAGAGGCCTTGCAACGAACTCAATCGCGACATGGGATACATTAGGTAACGATTTATATCAACATTTTGCTAATAAATTTGATAATCTATCTTTTTTAGAGCAGTTGAGCACCATTCAGAGGGTGCCACATGAGCACTTGGCTGATTTCAACTATCGATTTTAGAGAACCTGGGACAGGATTCCTGCAATGGTAAAACCTTTACCAGCACATGCTTTTCTATTTTACTTAAAAGCTTTGAATAGTAAGATTTCAGCCATGACTCAATCCATGGGTGGGCTTACACTCCCTAATGCCTATGACATAGCCATTAGAGCTGAGAATTGTCTCATCCAAGCTAGAGACATAGCTGCTAGACCTCCCATTCCTTTGTTTCCCAAAAATACAACCACCTACTCCCACTGTTGTACCCCCCTTAACTGTTGTCCCACCTGTTCCAACAATAGGCTATCATAACGCAACTCAAGAGGTTGCTGCTCCAGCCCCGAACCAAGAATTTCAAGAGATTAAAAGTATACTCAAGACCTTCGACAATGATCTCGTGAGCATAAAAAATCAAGTAGGTCATGAACATAAGCCTTATCAAGCCCCTTATCAACAAAATCAGCCAAATAGGCCTGCTTTTCAGAACGATTACCAAGTCCAAAGAAGGAATTTTAATCCTCGGCCATTCCAGCTATACAATTCGAACGTAGCCAGTTCATCAAAGGAACTTGTGCCCCAAAATAATGTTGCCCAGGATTGCGATTGGTGTTATCTGTGCAATTAGCCCCATAACCAATCAGCGTGCGCTAATGGAATGATAAATCAGGCTTTAATGGTTCAAAATAACTATGCTGGTTCAGAAAATGTTGCAGATTAGAATCAAGAACAACAAGATAATGTGGAAGTTGCCTTGCCAAACTGGAAAAGCTCTGAATTTTGTGGCTTGAATGGTCAAGATCAGCAAAATTTGCCTATTTCGGCTAATACTAGGTCAAAAAAGAGGGTTATGGATCTGGGACAGCAAGCTGGAAATTCACAGCAGCAGCCCACAAACAGTAAGCAACCCATTTCATAAAATGTTAACGTTGTCACACAGCCTAAAATGTAGATTCTGCAAAGGGGCCAAGAGTTACCTAGCAAGGAGCAGTCAAGAATGCATTCACAGCCTTTGCAAAGGAAAAATGATGTTGTTGTCACAAAAAACCATCAAAAGGTAAATTCTTCATCATTTAATATTGTTGAGCATCTCAAGAAAACCACTGTTAGTATGTAAGTATTAGATTCTTTACACCTTCCAGGGCAGAAAGGTTTACTATAGGAAACTTTAGCTGAGTTGTCTATTTCTGACAACGCTAATCAAGGAGTTGCAAAGGTCGTGCTTGCTAATGATCTGGAGGATAGAAATGAACATAAAACTAAAGAGGTAAATCCTCCCCCATTCTACTTAAGTCTGATTATTGGTGATAAAATCGTTCATAATTGTATGGTTGATTCTGGTGCCAGTAGTTCAGTCATGCCTAAGAGTTTAGCCAATAAATTAGGTCTTGTTTATGAGCCTAATCCCCAAAAAATCGTAGTGCAATTACATGGGTCTGTTGTTAAAACTGCTGGTATTATAAAAAATATGGCTCTTACGTTGCACGCATCCCCGAGTTTTGCTATTCATCAGGATATACATGTCATTGAATTACTGCCACACTTTTCCATTTGTCTCTTGAGGGATTTTACAACCAAGTTGGGTGGGTTTCTATTATCTGAGTGGTCTCATTTGTTTTTTAGATCAAGGTATGGTACAAAAGTGACCATAAAGTTTGAGCCTCTCGCCAAAAACCATATCAAACCATATTCACTAAATCATATAAACGCTAACCTCTACGCCACCTTTGCACTGGAGGAGAAAACCATGACCTCAGACTATAACACCCATATAGACAATATCAATATAGATGAATGGGCAGCTGAAGATCACGAGCTTGATCCATTTCAGCACATAGATGAGATAGGATTAGGAGTCTATATGAATCGAGAACCTGATTGTGATATTCCTAATCTTTTTAAAGAGGAGGAACCATCTGCAGAAACAGGAAATGAGCTTTGGAAGCTTTACTTCAATGGTTTGAGAAGCAGTATTGGCGCTGGAGGTGGGGCTATGTTGATATCACTCGAAAGAGATAAATACTTTTCAGCTTGCATATTTGCTTTTAGCTGTTCGAATAATACATCTGAGTATGAAGCGTTAGTGCATGGCCTCGAATGGGCCCGCAAACGAGGTATTAAAGGCTTGCAAGTTTATGGTGATTCAGAACTAATTGTAAATCAGGTCAGAAATTTAAATGCTGCCAAGAATGATTTGCTTAAGAAATATAAGCATCGTGTATGGGATTTTATGGAAGATTTTGATGCTTTTAATATTGTTTCGATTCCTAGAAATGAAAATAAGCATGCTGATAGGCTCGTTGCCATAGGAGCCCAGTTTGATATTCCCAATGAAATTCATAAAGTGGAGGCACATAAATATGTAAAAATAGTGGTAAGACCTTTTGTACCTGACAATAATGTGAGCTGGCAGGTTTTTGACATCGATGAGCAAATCGTAAATTTCCTGATTGCTGAAGTTGAGTTTGTAGATGGAAACCAACAAAAATGGCAGTAGCAATATGAGGACTAGATTGTGCAGTTGAAGACCAACAAGCTGCCAAAAGGATTGATGACCTTGGAATCTGTGTTCAATTCAGATGACCAAGCACAGAAAGACAAGTGTGGCCTGACCGTTAAGGAGGAACATTACGCAACCATTGAAATCTTCAAAGGAAAGCTTCTCAAGCTGGGAAAGGTATGTAGTAAAGAGGAACAACAAGCATTTATTCTGTTATGTCAAAAATTTAGTGATGTTTTTGCTTGGGAGTACAAAGATTTGAGAGGTTTTAACCCAGAACTAGCCTAGCATACTATTGAATTAGAACCTGGCACAAAACCAGTAAGGCAAAAACAAAGACCGCTTAACCCCAAACTAGAACACCTTATGAAGGCTGAACTGAATAAACTAGTTGAGAGTGGTATTATTTTTCCTATCAAACACACCTCTTGGGTGTCAAATTTAGTGCCAGTTAGGAAGAAAAGTGGGAAATCAGATTATGTGTTGATTTCTGAGATTTAAATAAAGCATCATTGAAAGACCATTACCCACTCCCTTCCATGGAGAAAATTCGACAGGTATTTTATGGTTCTGACAGATTTTCTTTGCTAGATGGTTACTCAGGTTACAACCAGATTCTAGTGAAGTAGGAAGATTAGTTCAAAATAACATTTACAACTAAGTGGGGCACAATGGCCTACAAGAAGATTCCTTTCGGCTTATCTAATGCTGGAGCAACATTTCAGCATGCGATGGATATGGCCTTTCATGGCCTTATGAACAAGTTCGTTCTGGTATACTTAGATGATATTACTATTTTTTCCAGAAATGCTAATAAGCATCTTGATCATTAAGAGCAGATTTTTCAGAGATGCAGAGAGTTCAAAGTGTCTCTTAATGCGAAGAAGTGTATTTTCAGTGCATGAAGGAAAACTACTTGGACACATTGTTTCAAAGCAAGGTATTTCTATAGACCCTGAAAGAGTCTCCACAATTCTTGAATTTCCATTACCAGCTCACAAGAAAGGCTTGCAAAACTTTCTTGGAAGAATAAATTTCGTGCGGAGGTTCATACCAAATATTGCAGCTTTGCTGCAACCTCTCACTTCTGTGCTTAAAAAGAATATGCCATTCAGTTGGACCAAGGAAGGTAAGAGGAGCTTTGGGCATATTAAGGAAGCCCTTGTAGCTGCTCCTACTCTCATTAATCCAAACTTTGACAAATACTTCATCATGTATGCTTTCAGAGGAGTAGATACAGTTTCAGCTATGTTATTCCAGCAAAACGAGGAAGGCTTGGAGCAGCCTGTGACATTTTTCAGCCAAGTATTGCATGACTACGAGGTAAAATATTCTTTTGTCGAGAAGCATGTTTTTGCTATTGTGAGAAGTTTAAAGAAATTCAGGCATATGTTGTCCAACAACAAGATTCATTTGTTGGTAGCTCATTCAACTGTTAAGGAATTCTTACTTAACAAAGATATAAATGATAAGCGTGTTGGTTGGATTACCAAAGTAATGGAGTTTGACGTCGATATAAAGGTAACTAAGCTCATTAGAGGAAAAGGTTTGTGTGAACAGATTACTGGAAATGAAGACGACAACTTAAAAGAAGCTGCAAATATAGATTTAGTGCTAAATAATGATGTTGCAGCTGCTATTCCAGCATCGCCTGCTACTTGGTTACAACAAATGATGCATTATTTGCAAACTGGTGAGTGCCCCGAAAGCTTAGACAGAGCAAAAAGAAGTTATTACAAATTACAAGCCATTCTTTATGCAATTATTGATGGTATTCTTTATAGGAGAGATTTCCAAGGTATTTTATTGCGTTGTATTCAGCCTGATCAAGTTGACAAGCTTTTAGTAGAGTTTCATGATGGACCTTCAAGAGGTCACTTTGCTGCAAGAACAATAGCTCTAAAAATTATGTGAGCTGGTTATTACTGGCCAGATTTGTTTAAAGATGCTATTGCTTGGGTCAGAAAATGTGAGAAATGTGCTTTATTTTCTAGAAAATAGAGGCTTGCAGTGCTGCTTGTGCATTTGATTCAGGTAGAACAGCCCTTTGCCAAGTGGGGCTTAGATTTTATTGGTCCTATCAATCTGCCTTCAAGTGCGGGTCATAAGTGGATACTTACTGCCATAGATTATTTTACAAAATGGACTGAAGTTGTTGCTTTAAAGGAAGCAAACGAGACTTCAGTGCTTAATTTCTATCAAGATCTCATATTGAGATTTGGTGTTCCAGACTCAATCATTTCTGACAATGGTTTGGCTTTTATTGGTTTGAGGATTTCTGATTGGTCAATTAGAAATAACATTTATTTGAACACGTCTTCTAATTATTATCCATAGGGCAATGGACAAGCAGAATCTACAAATAAGAATTTGCTTCGGATAATCAAAAAGATTGTTGAGGATAATCAGCGGACATGGCATGAAAAGTTGAAGTTAGCCCTTTGGGCTGATAGAATAACTCCTAAAAGGACCACTGGTTGTTCACCTTTTGTTCTAACTTATGGTAAAGAAGCTAAGTAACCTGTTTCTATGGAGTTGCTGACTTTAAGTTATGTTAAGGAGCTGGAATTGCTGAAAGAATAGCCTCTTGAAGTAAGATTTGCATAGCTGGTAGAGCTGGAGGAAACCAAAAAAGAAGCTCTAAGGCAACTGGAGATACATCAAGCTCAGATGAAGAATTCTTTTGACAAAAGAGCAAGACCACGTGAGTTCATTGTTGGACATCTAGTTTTCAAGTGGAATGAATTTAAAAGCAAACCTGGACGACATTCCAAGTTTGATGCAATTTGGGATGGGCCTTATGTGATCACGGAGTGCAAGGAACACAACGCGTTCCAACTTTCCAAGTTAACTGGCGAGGTGTTGTCTATCCCAGTTAATGGGATCCACCACAAGCATTGCCTCTGAGATAAGTTCTATCTCATAGATAGGTAGAGTAGTATTGCAAATAAGTGCATTCCGCACATTTACTTTCAGTAGTTTTGCTTTCCCTAAGCGTTGTTGCGCATGTTTTGATGGCCATTAGGGCCTATTAGTTTGCTTTCTGTTATGTTTCATTTTCTTTTTGCTGCTATTTGGAGTGTTTCTGTTCAAATTTTTGAGTTTCATGAAGGGGCGGATTTGACTTCGCGCCCAATGGAGTGTTTCAAGGCAACTGATCTATGCTTAGCAGGCAAGCATTTAGCAGAAATCGACAAAATGTTACCAATTTTTTGCTACAACTCAATTGGTGGAGCTGGATTAAACATTGTTATATCTTAAAGTGGAATTACAATTATATCTGCATTATGCTTAAGTGTTGTTTGCACTTTGATTCATTATTCATCAAGTGACAGTTGTGCATTGAAATGAGGAAACAAAATTTCAGAAATTGCTATTTAGTGTTCCAAAATTAAATGAACTACAAAATTGAGCATATAAGCAACAAAACATTTTAAATGCTTTCATTTATTTCATGAAATAATTCATATTTACAGAGCTTGATATTTTAGCCTACATACCATGAGGACTTGATAGTTTAGCCTCATTCTTTTATATACTGGCCCAAGAAAAAAACCGGATGGAGTTATTCCCTCTTGTGAGGTAGGCTCCTCTAAGGTTTAAACACAAAAATAGATGGGTCTAGATTTTTTATCATCGAGTTTGCAAAAGGTGAGGGAATAATACCTACCATCCTTTAAACACTAATACATGGTGGTTCATTTACCCTCTGATTAAAGCTATGTGAGAAAGACAATCATTAAATTTAATTACCAAAATGAAATGTTGTATAATCTAAAACAGACAAAGTTGTTTCAAAAATAAATTTCTTGGACATTCAAACCTGCAAAACCACTTGTTAGTAGTTTCAAAAGAAAAAGCCTTTGGACCAATGAAAAAGTTGCACAAACTCCAAGTTAGCTCCAAAAGGAGTTAGCACCAAACCAAAACCAAAATCAAACAACTAAGCTAAAGAAATGAAAGTGAAAAGAGAAACTAAAACTAAAGGATTCAATTTTTTTGTTGCTCCAAGGAGCGATTTTGGGAATCCACCTAAAGCCACATGTTACCAATTTTTTGCTACAACTCAATTGGTGGAGCTGGATTAAACATTGTTATATCTTAAAGTGGAATTACAATTATTTATGCATTATGCTTAAGTGTTGTTTGCACTTTGATTCATTATTCGTCAAGTGATAGTTGTGCATTGAAATGGGGAAACAAAATTTCAGAAATTGCTATTCAGTGTTCTAGAATTAAATGAAGTACATAATTGAGCATATAAGCAACAAAGCATTTTAAATTCTTTCATTTATTTCATGAAATAATTCATATTTACAGAGCTTCATTTGATTGTGAGAATTCAAATGATAATACAACATTGCATTGAGATGCATTTTCTTTTCAAAATTAAAAGCATGAGATTAAAATCAAATATCCACACAAGCCATGGATGGGACTATCATAGTGCATCACTAGTATCACACTACATTATGGAAGATGCATTAAATGAAGAGATCACATAAGTAACAACATAATCATCATTGCCTGATGGATCGATGGTCGACATTGAAGTGGTGCACCTTTTGTCTTCTCCAAGCTCTGTTGACCTATAGAAAGGAAGAGAGGGATGTCAGAGGCTCTGATTATGAAGATACCTATATGGACCATCAACAATAATGCAGTCTGCTAATCATACACTAAAACAATCAAGTGAAGTGTAGACACATAAGCTGAAGGAGAAACATCAATATGATCATAATATATTGTTTTTTATGCTAACTTTGTTTGTTTACTTGTGGAGATATAGGGAAAATCACGAAGCTGATTATTATTTGAAGACCAAGCATGTGGAGAAAAATGGGCTCCCACAAGGGTAGAGCTCGGCATGCTACCCTTATTCATTCTAAGTGGGCCAAGATAGTAATTGCATCACCATATTCATCAAGAAAAGAAATAAAATACAACTGAAAGAGTAAAGCAAAGTTATCTATCAAGCTATTAAACCAACTATGCATTCATAACAATCAGGTAAATGCTTTCTGAAAGCTACAAGTGAACAGTGAGTTTAATCTGCTCAATCATTTAACTGAGTACATTTGTTTCAAGCATTGTTGTATGGTTTATGTTCTTTTTCCATGATATTATTTATTCATCATATTCATAATGTCATGCAAAGACCAATAGTGTTCTTTCTCTCAATGAAGAATAGTGAACAGGCATACATAATGCCTCAATGAAGAGAATTGTTTCAATTTTCATCTCAGAAGAGAGCAGATTCATGGAACAGTTTATTAGATGGAGCATAAAAATGCATGAAGAGTGCCAGATATAAGCAGTTCAATCATTCATTGAGTGGTGAAGCAATCAACTTGCTTGTAGGTATAGAGTACAATGTTCAACCGAGTTTGATGTAATCTTTTGGCTGACAGTGAAATGAAATAGTCCAAGGTATACCATTTTTTAGAGTTTTGTTTCTTCATTTGTCATGTATTTCAAATGGTGATCCAACAGGTGAAAGTCATTTCAGAATGAACAGGAGATGACAAAGCATAAGAGAAGGTGCTTCTGAAGTGTTACCTGGCTGTAAGAGGAAATGCAGTCCATAGAGCTACAATATTTTAAATCAAAATCTTTGCATAAATTTAAAACAGAATCAAGATGCCAACTAGTCTACAATCTCAGTCAAAAGCATTATGTGTGTAAGGAACAAACAACATGGAGATGGTGTATGAAAATAAAACAAGGATACATTTCCAGAATCTCTTATGCTCGAATGAGGGTTTTCGATAGTAATGAAAAGGAAACACATGGAATTTTCTATAAAAAGAAGATGAGTTGGAATTTAGCTGAAGATACATTAAGAAGCACATTTTCTTTACAAATTAAAAATACCCACATACTGAAAACTGCAAATTCGAATGCCAAAAGGAACCTAGATTTTTCACAGTTATTGAAATATACAGACTTCTTCATATCATAAGTGAACTCATATGGTGGAGTTTAAACAGATACAGAAATACAGCAGGAGTAAATCTTCATGGGTCGAGCCCAGTTTTCATATAAATGACAAGATATACGGATTTTTGTTTATTCTTCATACACCCATATTAGGGTTTTGATTTAAAAATAGATTTTACAATTTCAGTAACGAATGCTCACGTCTATGTTTTGCAACTGAAAGTGCAAAAGAAGTAAAAATCATCATGGGTTGAGCTAGTTCTACATGAATATCAAGACACACAGATTTAATGCCATTTCCAGAATACCCATGGGAGGGTTTGAACTAAAATACAGATTTCACATATACCCACATCGTGTTTCTACAAGAACAACAAAATGCACAGTTTTTTCTTCAAAGCAACGAACACCCACATGAGGGTTTATTTCAAAATGCTGAATACACACTATTTTCTCTTGGGTCGAGCCCAGGAATTTACAAAGAAACCCATTGTGTGCAGGAGTGGCCACGGCCTGGAGGGAGCTTTTTGCTCTTAGAAAAGTCTATCATTCTACAGAAGGAGATAAGCCATTATAGTTTTCAATCAGATCCAAAATTACTAAGTGAAAAGCAATAGAGATGCATGAACATGGCACAGCCTGAGTATGGCTACAAGTTATACACAAAAGAAAATCTTTCTTAAGCTTTATGTAGAAAGAAATGAATGACTGGAATAGAACTTACTAGTACATGCTTGTAGAGGACCACATATAGCCGTGGCCAGAGCTTTATAAAGTTTCAAAACCCCAAGAAAAATTCCAAGGCGAGCTTATGTATAGTGAATACAAGAAAACCCAGATAGCAAGATAAGCACATGAAGTTAAAAGTATCAGAAATTGAGTTAAAGCCGCAGCTACAAGACCAAAAATGGCTCAGGAAGTAAAGCCATAAAAGCTATAAAAAAAATCTCACCAGGTGTGCAGTTAAGGAGAGAAGTTCGTGAACTAAACCCTCACATGGAGCTTCCAGATGTGAGTTCATGCTCATACATAGCAGCCAAGAAGAATAAATCACGAGAATGCAAAGAGAAATCAGAGACCAAGTATGTACAGGTCGTGACCTTAATGGCCATTCTTTCTTTTCGAATGATGTGGAAAAGCCTCAATATATTAGAAACAAAGCTTACCCAGTGAAGGATTCGACCATCTGAAGACAAGAGTCGAGATTCTCAAGCATGCGAGCTACAGATTGAGCTTGCTCATGGCGGCGCCATCCTTTCAGGTAGAGCTATTTTCTTCAAAAGTGATGATTGAAAAAATGAACTGATTTTTTAGGGTTTGACTTCTTTTGTTCCTTGCCCTAATTCGAGTTAGGTCAAACAATATAATTGCCTTTGAGATTCACATTTGACAATACATTGATGGAAAACTCGAACTTAGGAATCCTTTGCTAAAAAATCAAAATCTGAAGCTTAATGTTTTGAAGGGTCGAATTCTCATGTGCCTAGGTTGCTTTGTTTAAGTCCTTAGGACTCGTGTTTTATATTTACATTTATATCTTTGCCTTAGTGTAAGTTGAGGGATGATAATACCTTAGGCTTATTTTAATTGATTTTGAAGGAAGGTCAATTAAAATATGAATGGTAAATATTTTATGCCTAAGGGTGAAATAAATGAAACTTAGGGATCTTTATTTTTTCAATTGATTTTTAAGAAATCAATTAGAGTATTGAGAGTGATTTTCCTTGATGTTTTTATGATTTTTTAAAGAATAATCAAGCATTGTATTGGTGGATGTATTTATTTTTTGCAAAAGATTTAGCAATCTTTAATTGCAAAAATAAAAGAAATTGTAAAATCTGCAATCATGTAAAGCAGAAGCATAAAGCAATACTTATAAATTGTTTTATGATTTCTTGCTATTTTTAGCAGATTGGTATTGAATTTTTCTCTTGGTCGGATTTTTGTTTCATCTTGCAGAGATAAGGTGCTTTATTTTCTTTTAAAGCAGATTTAGCCCATTTTTAGAGGCTTTTGAATATGATTATGGAAAAAGAGATGTTTTTCTGCTTTTATGCAATCTTTTGGGACAGTTTTGAGGCTTTTTTCCTTGAGCTTCTTTGTGAGCTCAGATTAGGGTTTCTAGGAGTTATATTTTGAAGAGGCTTAGTTTTCTTTCGGGCCTTCTCAGTTCAGAACACAGTTTCTTGCTCTTAGTATTTTGAGCTTGTAAACTCAGTTGTACTCAGTTCAAACGGATACACTCTTTTAGTTTCAATAAAGCAGCATAGTTTTTCTTTTCATTTTCTTTTCTCAATTTGGTAACAATAGTTTGATGTCTTTGTGTTTTCAAGTTTAAAGCCTTAAATGTCCTACTTTTATGAGTTTCTGCACATAATTTCATGTTTTCAGGTTGTATGATGTATTCAATGCCATCAAATCTTCATACAAATTACTGATGAAATCATGTACCAATGAGATTGTGAGAACTATTGTAATAGAGGAATTGTTGTGAGTGGTAAAGTTTGGTTTTTTTCAGAAATAACAGTTAATCACCAGTTAGATTTAAGTTTTAATTTAAGTTCATCCTTCTAACTCTTTCCTTCAAAAAAATACTTAGAATAGGATCAATCATTCGGAGAACCAGCTCACTCTGGAGACTCCTTCGTTTAGATCACCCACATCTAAAGAAGGTTTCCATGTTTCAGTAGATTGTTGAATCTTGTATTTAGTAGGGTGCAAATCTAATTGATAACACCACACACTGCAGAAAAAATATTAGAACCCCAAAACCCTATTCTACTCATATAAAGTGAAAGAGATGAAAAATAAACTAAAACTAAACTTTTTCCCTGACAGGAAATTGTGTCGCACCTTTCGTTAGTTGCATCTCTGTGTTGCATCGCACGAGGACAGTTTTGTTGCATTTTCAAATTCAAATTTTCCTGCTCATGGATGCCTTTTGCAAATGCGTTGTTTCTGAAAAATGTGTTGTTGCGTCTAACAAATGTGTCCCTCCTTAGCAAATGTGTCGTCGTGCTTAACAGTTGCATCGTTTCGTACTCCAAATTTGAAAAACCAAGTTGAATCCGTACGAAAAATATTTGCAAAATAGTATGCTCAGGTTGGGTTCACCAATGTGAGATGGGGTTCTTAGTTCCTAGCCTAGAATAGTGATAGCTAACACCTCTAGATTATAAAACCACATGAACAAGAGCATACAAACAATGAGAAATTAAAATGAAAGCATGCATAAGTAAATACTCCCCATTGTAGTTGCTTCACTTCCCTTGCTCTCCTTCTTCTTATGCCAATATTTCCCTCATATTTATTGTTGAAGTTGTGCAAATACTTGCAAATAGTAAGTAAGAAAGTTGGAGAAAATTAGTTGTTAAGGCCAAAGTGGAGGGGGAAGGCTACTTTTATAGACAAACATTCAAGTGGATAGCAGAGATTAATCCTCTAGAAGGATTCCAAGATCAATAGTGGAGGATGCATGAGAGGGAGGTTATAAAATGGATGGCCAAGATCAAACTTCTAGAAAGATGCCAAGATCAATGGTCCAGAATTGATTCACCAAAAATATGCTATTCTTGGAGGAATCATGACAGGTATGATGTTGATGGATATGACACCAATGAAGGCTATGGCAGGGGTTAATGACAAGACATCTTTGACTAGGTGGTGCATAAATAATTTATTTTTAAATTATTTATTCAAACATGGAGGAAAATGGGGAAAGGGGACAAGTGGCAAATAAATAATTTATTCAAATTATTTATTTGGAGGAAATAAAAGATGGAGCATTTAACTAAATTTATTCAATTTAATTAAATGTGGGGATGGAAATTGGAGAGGGATTAAATAATTTCAACAATTATTTAATCATGGAAGAATAAAAGGTCAAATAATAATTATTATCTGACTATAGAGATATAATTAAATAAATGATGATTTATTTAGTTATAGAAGAAAAGGGTACATTAGCAACACAATTAAATTATTTAATTGATTAGGATAGAATAAAGATTAGAAAATGAATTAATTAAACAATTAAAAATTATCTAATTAATAGAGGAATATGAACATGATTGAATAATTAAAATTATTCAATTATCGAATGACGAAGACCAAGAAAAATGACACTTGCAGACTTAGGAAATTTTTTAGTGTCTTCAATTGGAAGTCATTGGACATGTTATTTTAGGTATGGATTCCAACATGGGTTGACTAGTGTCAACACTATGAGTGAAAGAGTTAGAAAACCCAAGATCCACAACAGATGTACCAACACAGGATGTCATGGGTCTTTTACTGCATCTCACTGAAGTATTAGTAATAGGACACTAGTTGTAATAATCATACAAGTTTCACCAAGCCAAAAGTGTTCCCAAAATGGACAAAAGGCACTAAATAAGTGTAACGAACATCCAAAAATAGGAAGCACAATGCAAGTACATAAAAATATACTACAATTTTTCAGATATGAAATGCAAGGATTTTTTGATTTTAGAGTGCCAAAACCTAAAAAATGATATCTTTTGAATGTAAATTTTTAGTTTGGATAATATACTTATGTTTCACCAATTGACTTGAATACAAATAATTTCAAAAAAACTATAATTCCAAAAATTGAAAGTAAGATCTACAAACAAGAAAAATAAATCAGGCAAAGATAGATTTATGCCTAGAAATTTGGAAAATGACATGTATAAGGATAGATTCGCCCTAGGGTGAATGGGTCCTTACATAGGTGTTGAAAAAAATTAAAGTTTGAGTTTTAGAGTTAATGTTTAAGGTTTATGTTTCAGGTTGTAGATAAACACTTTTAGTTACAAATTTCCAGAAATTTATGATGAAATGCTAGTGCAATTTGATGAAAAGAAACAACAAAAATGATAACCTTTTATATGCAATTTTGTTTAAATTTTCTAATGCAAATGATTGAAAAGCACTAAGATGCAGACTATTATGTAAAATGAATGCAATATGTATGCAAATTTTTGAGATTTTTGATATTTTAAACAATGCTAAATACAATTTTAAAACCCTAAATGAAATGCAAACTAATGAAATTTTGAAAACCCTAAATGAGATGCAATGCAAACTAATGAAAATCCTAGATCTATAGTTTGAATGACCTCCAATTTTAGAAACCTTATAGTGTAAGAATGTCAGTTTCACTAGAATGAAACATAGAGAAATGGTGGATGTGATGGATGAATGTGATGAAGTAAGGGTTCACCAAAATGAGATAATGGTCTAAGACACCCACACTTTTCCTAGTTTCATTAGAAAATTAGATCTCCCAAGGATAGGATTGACTATCAACCTTGAGGTGAGTCAACCCTATTAGGAGGATATGTTATTTTCTAATGACAAAATTGGTTGAAATGCACTTTTCAGAGATAAAATTAAATGCCTTAATAAACTTAATTGTATGATCTAGAACATGAATTACAGAGTATTATGATAGCACAAATAGAAACAATAACTTTTAGGTAGATCTAAGAAGGGTAGCATGATATTTACTAGGCACCAAAAGTGGGTTCTAAACAAAATTGAAGGAAAGATTCACCCTAGAGTGAATGGGTCTCTATATAGGGGTCCAACATCTGATTTCACAACCCTCTAATCCTAGATCTTAGCTTCTGATTCCTCCAAATTCCACTATCAAAAAGCTAGAAATAAATTCTGAATTTGAGTTTTTGTGGCTTGACAACAATGATGACAAATTTGACAACTTTGAAAAATTACTCTTTTTATCCAATTTCAGTCCTTCACCTGTAAATATGCACATACAAAGAGAGATAAAAAATATTTGTTTTTGGTAAATAGGGATTTTCCTTAGTCAAACCCCATGTCGGTAATTAAACCTTGATAATGAAATAATGACAAAATAAAAGCAATTTGATGAATGAACAATACCATGTCACAACTCACTAAACCCTCAATGGTTGTCCTTAGAGGAATAAAGTCTAACACATCACTCTAAGGTCTAGATCTTGAATGAATTGTCTTGATTGATTGCTTGATTTGATGCTTGAATTCTTGCTTGAATTCTTGAAACCTATATCACAATGTTAGCTCCAAAACATGATATGAAGATGCACAAACTTTGACATGATGATATGATCTTGATTGCTATTGTAGATGCTTGATAATGCTGCTCTTCAATTCTCTTGAGAATAATTTCTTCCCTTTTGATTGATCTCTTAAAGTCTTAACATTTGAATTGATAAAATAATTGTATTTATAGGTGTTTATCTAATTTCTCGAAAATTAGATTCCACAAGCTAACAATTGAAACTTGAATTTGAATCATTAAAATTCTTCCAAAAACATATTAAAAATTGGGTCTTGGAACTTAAGGAGGACCCATTGTCGGTGAATGGGTCCTAGGACCTAAATCTAGGACACACAATTTTCAAGGTATTTTAATTAATGTTTACAATTGTTTAATGTCAATCTCCCTTTCGAAAAATAGAAATAATAGGGCTTTTTAATGCATAATTTTGGTCAATTAGAAGCTTAATTAATTTCAATTAATTAAGGGGATGCAAACATAGTGTGTAAACGTAAAGGTGTACATTTTTCTACACTACAATTGTATATTTTATTGTTGGACCAACTCGTATGGGGAGTGTGATTGTTCCTTAAGAAGGGAATTTTGCATAATCATATGCTTTTATGACTATTTTATTTTGTGGATCAATGACTCCTTCAAAGTATCCTAATATCTTCACTAGTTTTAAGGTGCAAACATTCAAACCAACTCCACCATCTATTAGGACTCGTTTAATCTTATGTTTATGGAAAAAATCTCTAGATGGAGAGCGTCATTAGGAATTGGTCTATGGATTGAGAGATCTTTATTAGTGAATGTGGGTGATGCTTGGATGTGAGATCTCCTACTATAGCTTGAAATTGGTTGATATTTAGATTGGTAGGTGTAGAGAAATTTTTTGCTCTAAGTGTTTTTTACTTTTAATTTTGATCCCTACGGTTCTTCTTTTCGGCTCTTGCTTCTTATCATACATTTTGATGGCACTTCACCTTGAAGGTTGAAGTTATTCCCATAAAAGGGCACATAATGTGCCACATAGTGTTTGCGCGACTTTTTATAATCTCCTTCCTTTCAGGCCTGAAGCAGGACACATGGTAGTATGGCAAGGATTCTCCCCAAGCTACTCTCATAGACTTTGAAGTCACCCACCAATGTGCCACATCACTCACTTTTGTCAGGCAGGTTGTTTCACCCACGAGCATATCATTTCTCTAGAAGAGTTTTTTGGGTAATGTGGCAGACCTTATATCTTCGGGATTGGTCTTTTGGGGTGGCATCATTTTCTCTTCTCGTGGCTAATCAAATATGATCTTTTCTAGGCTGTAATGATTTCAAATTCTTCTCTAACAACATAATCTTCGCAAATCTTCTGTAACATCAAAAATCATTAATGAAACAACTCAACCTTTAATGGTGAAGATTGTCATGATCAAACCAGATCTTTGATCGTATTGTGAGGTATCCAATGAGGGCACCTGTTAGGAGTTCATCTCTATCGATTGCAGTATTGGCTCATCTCTTTGGATCTATAAAAGGGGGTTGTAATGGCTTGTTTTAGGAGCATAATCATCGTTAGGACACAAGTTTTTATCTGCTTGAAGATTAGAGTGGGGGAGGAATATGAAGATTTTTCAATAGCTTTATTCACTCTATAGCATGTTAAAATTATCAAGACTATTACTCGTATTGGTATCTGACCTTTGCATTTATGTTATTTATTGCAAGAAAAAGTAATATTAGGAAGAAATATTTGAGATTTTGCATCTACAACCTCTATCAATTGTTTTTTTCTTTATTTCGTATGTGTTGGATGCTCTATGTCAATTCATACAAGTACAATCTTGGTGATTTCTTTATATGCCATTAGCTTTTATGTTTGTTTAATACTATCTTTCAAATTTTGAATCGTGTATGTTGCAATCTTTCATTTCATATAAAGATTATGCTAACTTTCATATTATGTTGTAAGAGTAAAAGGGTTATGTAAAGATTCAAAAGATTTATTTTAGTATCAGGCTTCTTATTTATGTTGGACCTTAATGGATGCTTCCCATAGGGAGATCTAAATGATTACTCTATGCTCCTTTGGGCCTTAGTTGTTTGTTCTCTTTCCAACAATAAAGGGTCTATGGAATTTTGTGTCCATTCTATCAGAAATGAGAGCCTGCTAGGATTTAGAATGTTCTAAAACTTTTTGGTACATTGCCTTAGATAGTTTTCTTTTTTGCATTTCTCTTCCCTTTTCCCCAAGACACAAAGAAGAGCCAACTTTTGTAAAAATACCAGAGGTGATTTAGTGAGGCACAAGTTGGTCCCCCACTCACTAAATTTTCCATAAGGCTAATCAAGAGAAGCACAAAATTTCATGATCAATAGTTCTTTTTCTGGCATGACTGATGGGACCCGAGTTTTTCATAGTGTCTAATAGTCAGCCTTGAAGAGGTAGTTTTTGAATCAGACTAAAAAGAGAATTTGGTAATCTCATTCCTAGAGTCCAAACTAGAGCATCATCTAGAGGAAATTTCCAGTATTCTCAATTACCCACTTCGGCCTCGAGGAGAAGGCGAGTCACAAGTTTTGTATCACCGCTCAAAAGAAATAGGGTAAGAAGTGTTAGCCCAAATTCTAGAGCCTTATCCACCCCTCCAAATGGCCAAACCTTTCAAATCAAAATGCCCGTCTACCCGGTCCATAGGATTCTATTTTTGATGTCTCTCCAAGGTCCTCCTACTCCTAGAAATTTCATAACCTGGGACAGTGGTAGTCCACTAGTGCCACCTACACCTCCACATGTGTGGCCTACCATACCTACCAATGCCCTTAAAGTAATACCAAAGTTCACTGGGTGGGATTTTAAGACTCCTTCTAAGCACCTCCAAGACATAGCAAAGGTTTACAAGGTCCATAACATCATAGAGAAAAATGTGGCCCTCAGATTGTTAGTGATGTCTTTCAAAGGGAAGGCTCAAGACTGGTATAGATCCCTAGCCTCCAATTCCATCTACTCTTGGGATGGATTGGGAGAAAAAATCTTTCACTACTTCTCAGAGAAGGGAGACTGCTCATCCTTTTTATAGCAATTGATCACAATCAAGAGAGCCCCGCAAGAGCCCATGATCAACTTCTACACCAGGTTTCATAAGACTTGGCAGAGGATTTTTGTGACAACCAGGCCTCTGACGGCTATAGCATTCATGTTTTATTTGAAGGCCTTCAATTCAGATATCATGTTCATGGTACAGTCACTAGGAAGTGATACCTTCCCCGACACATATGACTTGGTTGTACAAGTAGAGAATAGTTTGACAGATACAGGGAAGCTTCCATCATGGTCATCAATGCCCATCTTTGCATAAATCTCTAATTGAACCCAGGAGGAGGTAACTCCCAACACTTCTGCTTCGCTCCCCAATACATCGGTTGCACTGTCACCCTCAATGTATGTGTACCCCAATGCACAACCCAGTACATCGGGCTCCTTCCCATTGCTAGTAGATGTTAATGACATGAAGAACCTAATGAGAACCTTTTCAAATGAGCTAGTCATTATTCAATGTCAGCAGGTAGCACCTCCAAAACCCCCGACACAAAATTATCAAGGAGGGAGGCCACCTTATTAGTATTACACATACCAAGGAGCTGCAATAGGGGGTAATCAACAACATGCATCTACAAGCTAGATAGTCCCAGTCATCACATCACTCCAGACCATCAAGAATAGCTCAAACAAGGATTTGGTCCCAAGATAAAACAATTTGGAAGAAGATGAGAACACAATGTGCTTCCCATGCAATGATAATCACATGCCCCGAAATTGTCTAAGAGGAAATATTTAGTAAAGGGTAGCAAAACAGAGAAGTCAAGGTGTATTTTTTAATGCAGAAGACTATCAGTCTCTCAAAATGGAGAATGCCCAGTTTAGTGCATAGACACAAGGTATATATTTGGAATAGGAATTGGACATCTTCCCTAACCAAGCGCTTTTCTCTTGGATGGAGGAGGAAGATTCAGTATTCACAAATGAAATTCCAACAACCAAGGCCCCGTAGGTATAGTCGGATTACAATACTAGATAAAAAAGAAGACTTACCAGGGAATATGTGTAACAAATTCCCCAACAACCACAACTACAATGATCCCAACCATAGTTACAACCACAGATGCAACAAACTCAACAATTACAAGCATGACTGGCTCCACCAAAGGACATGGATAAGGTCTCAAGCTCGCTAATAACAAATCAAACTTTCCCTAAGGCAAGGGAAGTGCCCCCATTTAAACCAAAGGCCCCACTAATCAAAATGCTCAATGTGGTGGAACAATTAAAGAAAGATCCCGCCAACATATCTTTGTGGGATGTCCTATCAATACTGAAGTAGAAAACCTTGCTCTAGGAGGTGTTAAAAAATGAAGAGCATATTCCATAGGTGCATACAGTCCCACTGTGCAATCAAGATAAAGGAAAAAGGCCCACGTCAGACCCTCAATCCTCGGGAGCTACAACATACATAAACACATCAGACAAAGCAGGTGTAAAAGAGGTAAGTAAGCCAAAGCCCACTCCTTTCTTCTTGACACTTATCATAGGAGATAAGCTTTTGCACAATAATATGATTAATTTGAGAGCCAACACTACAGTCATGGCCAAGCAGGTGGTTGATGCTCTAAATTTAAAGTAGCAGTGTCTTGAAAAGGGGATTATGTAGTTAGATGGGAAGAAGATTTTGACCATCGATCGCATTAAAGATCTCTCTTTGACCTTATTTTCTTGTCCAAGACAAATTGTCATGCAAGAAGTAGTCATATTTGATATTCCTCTTGTCTTTGGAATGTGCCTATCAAGGGATTTTATGGAAAATCTTGGAGGATACCTAGCAATCAACTGGTCTCACCTAATATTATGAACCAAACACGGAGCCAGGATGAATATTCTATCTAAACCCTTGCATCCTAAGCATAATACAAAAGACACAGTTTTGAGCTTTGAAGTAATACATACCTACTTTTCCAAAAAAGAGATTTATTATGTAGAAATTTTGGAAGAAGAGGAGGCCACAAGTAATCAAACCCCCAAAGAGTCCAGGTCTTGCTCAATCAATATATTAATTCCAACCCTTTCAAGAATTTACATGCTACCGAGTTAGGCACTTATGTGATCTTTATCGAAGACCAAGCCTTCCCAAAATTGGTAAAAGAGAAAGAGAAACCAAGAGAACCAGGTGACAACAGCTTATGGACACTGCATTTTGACGATGTCAAATGCAAGGTTGGTTTAGGAGTTGACATCCAACTTGTATCTCCAACTAGGTTGAAGACCCTCAGAGATTTTCGCTTCTAGTTCTTGTGCTCAAATAATGATGTGGAATACGAGGGACTAGTTCATGATCTAACTCTAGCAAATCAAATGGGCGTAAAAAGAATATAGGTATTCAAAGATTTGGAGGTGGTCATAAGCTAGATTCAGGGGCAAGCAGTTGCCAAAAATGTAAGTATATAGGCCTATCGATAGAGGGTATGGGACCTAGTCAAAGGTTTCAAAGCTTTTAACATCCAGGTTATCACATGATCACAAAACTCTGTCGAGGATAGGATGGCCTTGATTAGCTCACAATTTGAGCCAACTCCCAAATTAACCAAAAGCCAACATGTAATGTGTACCATTGTCAGACTGTCTATCCTTGATAATGACCAAAACTGGTAGGTCTTCGAGGATGATACTTAGATTGCTACCTTCTTGCAATAGTCAAGGGGCTTTTTGGTCAGTCCACTAGTATAGAAACATAAATAAACTACTAAAAAAATTACTAAAAACTACTTATAAATGACTACAGTTGGTCACGTGACCACTAGTAGTTTATTGCCAGTCATATATAACATGACCAGATTGATGACTAAACCATTTTTTAGTCATTTATTGGTTGTTTTGATTGATTGATTGATTTGGTAGTATATTTAGTTGTCAATTTAGTCATTCATTGTTGTGATCTGGTCACTTATTTAGTCACTTTTTTCCATTGATATATTTAGTCATTGATTGTTGTAATTTGGTCACTTATTTAGTCATTTTTTATTCACTGATATATTTAACTAGTCACTTATTTAGTTGTTGATTTAGTCATTGATTGTTGTAATGTGGTCACTTATTTAGTCATTTTTTTATTCACAGATATATTTAGTCATTGATTGTTGTTAACTAGTCACTTATTTAGTTTTTTTTACTCACTAATTTTTGTGCATTGTTAGTGTATTTAGTCATTAATTTTAATCATCATTTTGATCAATTTGGTAGTATATTTAGTCATTTTTGTTCACTGATTTCACTAGTAATATATCTAGTCATATGTATTCACTGTTAATATTGATTTTTGTCAATTGGTAGTATGTTTAGTCAATTTAATTATTAATCGATATCATTTAGTAATATATTTAGTCATTTTAATTGACTGATATTTAAGGATTTAAGCATAAAACATAGAAATACACATCAATCATCAATTGCACACAAATATAAGACAAGCCATTGAGAAAGCAAAATTGGTGAAATTTATTAATAAAAGAAAGGTGTTCTAGTTACAACTTAGAAATAGAGTATTACAATTTTTATTTTCAGTCACAAGACTGAAAATATGAGTTACAATATTGTAGAGAAATGACTACAAGAAAGAAACTTCTCCAAAAGACTTCTGTAATGATGGAAACACATGCTTGAAGCCCTAGTTCAATGCAAGCACATGCCCCTAATTTCATCTCTTAAAACTTCTAAAACATGAGCAATCTTCCTAGAGCAATTCATTACATGTAGAATCCAAGGAGAGTGTTGATCATGTCCCATATATGAAGCTCTCTCCTTCAATGTAGTCAACCATAACCCAACTAGAATATTTCCTCCTTTATATGCAACGTGCCATCTGATATGAGCAACATCAGGGTGCTACCTTTTTTGCCATGAATGAAGTTGTGCCTCAATACAACCAACAAAATTAATAATAGTCTCAATTCAAAAAGAATAAAAGTGCATTGTATATTGCAAGTTTACAAAAGAAATTCCAAACACAACAGAAAGATAAATCAATTAAAAAACTGTAGCCTTGTCAACAAATGCCTTAAACAGAGTGTTCAACATAGGCTGAAATATGCATATTGAACCCTTGATTTCAAAACCTTGTTCAAAATTTAAGAAAGGTGATACACTCAAATTATAGAATGAAGTTGACATACTATAGAATGAAGACTATCAACACTAACCAGACTAGAACAACATTATCAACAAAAATTTCCTGGAAACCAATCCCAAGAATATTGCCATCAGACTTGGAAAACAAAAATGTCAACCCTGGTTCATGTGTTGTCTCAGTAAAGACCTGCACCATTAAAGAATCCATTTATACATAAATTCCAAATTAAGTTGATGAGAAATTATCATTGATATCCAATTGGGAAGCCTTAACATCTAAAAATTACTAACCTGATGTTTCACAACAAGTTTCCCAATTGTGACATCATCTTCCCCATTCACTTTACAAGCAACACCCAATTCAACTTTTGAAGGCACAAACACATAAGGTACTCTCTACAATGGTTATTTTCAAGCTAATGATTAATAAAAAAATTAAGGTATTGATGTAAGCAATGTGGTTATGACTCACTATCAAACTTGAATTGATCATATCTTAACAAGGAAATAACCCCTTGCAACACAATTCACTCAACTTGTTCCAAACACTCACCAATAGGCTTGTAGCCATCAAAACCCAACTTTTGAAGATATCTTTTGGAGAAGGCCATACAAGGACCTGTCAAACATCAATTTAGACTTCTCACAAAACCCAACACAACATCCCAAAATGTTTGAAATGGTTTCTTTGCAACAAAATTGAAAACCAATAAACTACCCTTGTTTTAGGCTACTCAATTAGCCCTCTTTTACAAAGGAGGTCCCTCCTAAACACTTGATAAACACCCAAACTCACTTGATAGTCACAAATTGTGTGTCAAAACACCAAATTCCATGATCAATTCACATATTCAATACTTCTAGGGCGCTGCACCAAGAAACCCACATTTAACATGCAAAACACTAGGGTTTATTGAAAACCTCATCACCCGGGCTTGTCTGACCCAAAAAATGCTTCCAAAACTTCAAAAATACCCTACACAAACTCAATCTACTCTCACTTGGACAGTTCCAACAACATTTCATCAAAACCCTTCACCAACTCACTATTCTCACATGGAAAAATGCACTATTTAGCCCTAGGGCATCATCCCAATTCTCACAAATCACTTCTTTTTTCCTCTAAATTATGTGACAACCTATCCTACCATGTAACATGCCATTCCACTAAGAAAAATTCCATGACAGTAGGTGGAATGACTTAATTCATTATTAAATCTTCAAATAGAGCCCTCACTGGCCTATTACAGGCAGTTTCAAAAAATGAAAGAAATATCCCTCAACACTTTTTGTTAGGCCCTCAAAATGGATACAAATGAAACGTAAAAAATTCCTCAATAGAATACTATGGATTTCAAAGCAATTACTGATAGTATGGAATCGCACAGTATTCAAAAAGTTTATAAACACAAAAAAATTGCAGAGGAAACATTGCATTTTTATTGGAAATCTTCAACACAACAATCAACAACCAATCCTCGAGCCATGGAGAGGAATTTTATACATAATTCATTAAAAACTAACCACTCAAACATCTCTAACTACTTTTCAAATTCCTATGACCTTTCAACTTCTAAAAGTTGCATTTTTACAAAATCTTGCTTTGACAACATTTACATTTTTGTGCAACTTTTGTTAACTTGACACCTATAACTCAAAACCACCCAATTACATTATAAATGGTCTCAATATACCTTATTTAGTATAGATAGACTCAATTTACTCCAAATTCCCTAGACTCACCTACTGACCCACCTATCAAACCTTCAAATTATCAATTTTGCAAATAAGGGTTTAGGTGCTCCTGCACCAGGCATCCATTAAACTTGCAAGAAAACAACTACTCAAGAACAAATACATAGAAGCATCACCAAATGGTTC
Source organism: Sequoia sempervirens (assembly GCA_007258455.2). Lineage (NCBI taxonomy): Eukaryota > Viridiplantae > Streptophyta > Pinopsida > Cupressales > Cupressaceae > Sequoia > Sequoia sempervirens. The sequence continues at coordinate 161,603,700 of VDFB02000002.1, read as the reverse complement.
AAAACTCATCATCAGTATAAGTCCAAAAATTTGATGTCCCTATGAAATTTATTTAGGTTTATTCTCTTACAATTCATCAAAATTAGAAAAAAGGGTAGCAATTAAAGGGATTTGAGTGTGTGAAAACTTCGCAGTTAAAAGGGTTTTGTACTATGTCAAACATCATTTCATTAATTTCAATCCCACCATTTTACCCATGTGATTACCGCCCTATACAATAAGAATCAATCTATGTTCATTTTATTGGTTTAAATCCCTTCAATCCACCTTTGCAACACCTACATGATGTAAAGATTTCCAATGAATGGTTGAAACATATAAGAGGTAATTGAAGGAAAGCCTCTCATAAATTAAGGAATGATTCAAGTATTTTATGGCACATGGAGTTAACCTAAAAATGTTGCAATTCCCATCTAACATCTTAAAAGGTTGTAATAATGTCAAAATTTAAAATGGTACAAGGAGAGAAAAAATCAATACCTTATCTTTGGCCAATGAAATCAAAGGATCAAGAATGGCAAGAGGATCTGTATCAACCACTATAACTATAAAATTTGAAGTATAACATCTTGGTTGTTGTAGCACCCTAAACTCATTTAGTATTAGCAAAAAATAAACTAGATATTGATCCATTGCCATATTGGATCTCACATGATTCTCCTTCACAAACAACAAATGATATATATATTATTTTTTTAGCAACTTCCTTAATATCCCCATCTAAGTAGACTAAACTAAGTGAGGTTGAGGGTTTGAAGTAGAGTACCATCTTCTTGGTATGTGCTTGACTTTGATCATGACTTGTATCTTGAATGAAAATAGCATGCTAGCTACACTATAAAATCATTGTTAGAAAAATAACGACAAAATCCTCTTTAATTAAAATAATCCTTCTAGATATTTCAAGACCAGATATTTCAGTTAATTTCTAAGAGAGATAATTTCACTATCCAAATAGCCATCAATCTATTTAATGTATATAATTTTCCAAAATTCAGAATTTGAATGTAATGAAACTAACCATAATTACCAAAGATTTGACACCAAAATGTAGTACAAAATGAATTGTTTGACAACAAATGTGTTTTGATAAACCAGATATACCCTTGATATATTGATTTAAATAACAAGGAAATATCAAACTAGAGATAGCAAGATAACATTCATTAATTCACTTCAACAAACAATTGAAACCAGAATTCGACCACCAATTATAACTTCATTCTATTGATCTTCAAAAATATTTTACAATACGTTTCAAAATTTTGTCTTGACTGACATGTCAAAAAGTGTCTTGTTAGTTACCCACTTTTAACATAAATCAAAAAGTCTTAATTATTGTTGTTTACATAAAACTTTAAAAGAAATGAAAGATGAGAAGTGAAGAAAATTTATCAGATGTTGAAGTCCACATCACTCGCAAGATACGAAATTCCATTAGTCATTGTAAGGTACCCATGATCATTCAGATCTCGCAAGGTCCTCTCTCCATGATAGTATCTGCAAGGTTTGGTACTTCAATGCAAGGCCTATTCCTCTAGGGGAGCTAGATATGTCTGCTCCCATTGGTACACTGTGTAATCATGAGGCCATTTGTACTCCTGGATTTTTTTTTTGTTGGCCAAGTGACTCTTCCATCTACTGTCCAATAACCCTTTGGTATCCATGATGAATTTTGAGTACCCAACATCCAGTGCAATTATTCCATCCAAGGTTAAATTGAGGTGGTGAATATTTATTTCACCATTCTTCTTTATATTAGTGAGGCAGTTGGGAAATTTTTGCTAAACTCATATGTCCAATCCTTGGAGCCTTTCAGTTGATCATCATCCCTTAGTATCTTAGGCACAAACCATTGCTTTAGCATGTGAAATGAATCCATTTTTGCCTTGATCTTTTGGTCTTCTACAAACATGTATTGAAATTCATCTATGACCATTCAGACCATTTGCTCAGTAGGCCTTAAAGCTGCGAGGGCTTCAACAGTCCTTTGTAAAATTCTGCACAAAGTTGTTAAGATGTGATGTACAAGTTGCCATTTCTTGACTAAGGGGTCCAATATAGGTACATGGACCTTATCTAATCAACTGCTTGTGACAAGGAAACATAACATTCATACACATTTTCCAATTTTTCCACAATTATTATAACCCTATAATCCAAGATCTATTCCAATACCCTGAGGGTTTCTCTCTTTGCACTTTCCTTTGTTTCTTCATTACTCTTTTTCAATGTCTTAATTTCTTGTTTTAGCACATTAACTTGTTCAACAATGATTTCACCTGTATTAGTTTGGATGGCAGGGGGCTGGTATACTGTTAATTATGTGCTTTGGGAAGGACCTACTCCCTTCAATTGATATTTCAATCTCACATTTTCTATGAATAACCTATTAACTTCATCATTCAGATCAGTCTATGCTTTCTCATATTCTACCAATCTAAGCTCCATAGCTTTAACCGCATCCCTAGTAAACATTGTTGAGTGAATTGTCATAGTAGCTTCCTTCAATGCTGATGTGTCTTGAAGTGTCTTTACCATGGAAGTCCCTCTCATTTCTTTTACAACATCAAGCAATCTTGGTTTTTTTGTTCTTTTTTGCTTTGTGCAAAAGGCTAGGGTTTCAAGTCTTGGATTGTAACTTATGCCACTCATTCCCTCATCTAAATTAAATTTAGAAACCAACATGGGATCTTCTTGGCTTCTTACTTGATCCAGTAATAATATCATTTTCAACTCCATCCCAGGAATAATTAGTATATTGATTTCTAAGACCAATTTTCTTGCTTCTTGGGGGCTAACAATAATTTCATTAATATTATGAGTTCTTCAAGAGCTTGGGAAACAATTTGGTCATGTTGTGACTCATTGGTGCCCATCTTATTAATTTGGAGTCTCTCAAATTCTTTCATTTTCATCTTAAACCAAAAATCCTTAAACTCGGGAATTTGAATAAATTCATCATCTTCAATAAATCTAAGGGAAAAATCACCCTTTCATCATCATGCGCTTCTTGACCATTATGCCCATGTACATCCACTCTTTCTTCTGGTTTGTGAGCATCAGTTTCAAGCTTAGGCAGTGGTTGATCAACTTCATCATCGTTAAATTTCAAAAGTACATCAACTACCTCTTCAGTATCCCCTACTCCTTCACTTATTTCATATTCCACTAAGGGGGCCACTCCATGTGTCTTCTTCCTTTTAGGACTTGGTTTCTTAGGGGATACTTCTAATTGTATTGTGGTAGTGTCTAGTAGGGGCTCTATGATTACAATACCTATTGGTTTGATGGGCAGCTTGGAGGGTTTCAAAGACTCACCCTCAAGTTTCTTTTCTGGCTAAACATATAATCTTTCAAAGTTATCAATTATTACATTCATCCTTTTGATAGGATCCTTTTCTCAACATAGAATCCTTGGAATTTAGTGTCCCTTTTCTTCTCCTCCTCAAGCCTTTTTATGATTTCCCAATTCCTCTTCCTCTACAAAACTTCATCAGATGTAAAGCAATTTCTTATTACATCTTCTTCGTAATCCATTACATGGGTAATCCCAACTTTAGTGAGAAGTGTCTGCTTTATAAAATTAATATGCCCTTCAAGATCAAAGACCATTTCTCCTTGTGACTTCAATGAATACTACATCTTCAAATAGTTCTACAATTCTTCAAGAGTGTTAGACCCTACAGATAGCTCCTCACATTCAGTTAGGTCAAGGAGAAATGTCCCCTTTTTTCTGTCTTTTCATAGCATCTCGCTCCATCCATAACATTTGCCACATAAATTCTAAAAATGCAATTCAAATATAAAAAAATTTAGATAAAACATGTGGGGCTTGATGACACCCATAGTGTAGTGCCCTCCATTGCGATCTCTCAAGATTTGGTGTAAGTGTCTATTTGTGTTCTTGTTGTTTAACTTATCTATGATAGTTGAAGTGAAATTAATATTTTAAATGGGTGGAGTAATCCGTTAATTTAATTAAATCTGAAGTTGAAATAATTTGAATAAAATTAGAAGTAAAATCATAAATAATAAGTCGATGTTATAAATATTATGTGTACAAATTTAATTAAATAATTAAATAAATATTTGATTGGATATCTCATGGGATTAATTGTCAAATAGGAGAAAATAATATGATTTAAAATAAAATAAATTTTAATAGAATGTTATCAACAATAAATAGTAAAAGCAAAATAAAAGATAGAAAAGATGGAAAAGAGATAAGGAGATAAGAATTATGAACTAAAGTAAAAAGATGCAAAAAGATGTAAAAGGCCATGCGTGCACATGCACGACTTTGAACAGGGTGTCAATCCGGAAACTTGCTTATTTATTGATTTTTGTTTTTGAAACCTTCTTTATATTTTCTCTTGGATGAGATTTTGGGGGGGTCTGCAAGAAACCTTCTATAAAAATTGGTTTGAGGATTTTGAATTGAAATTCTGTGAAATTGATTTGGATTTTCGGGAAGAAGTACTCGTTGCTGCAAAAGCTTGAACTCGACATCGAACTATCATCCCATCCTGCTTTGGACCCGGGTTGGCTTCGTCTTGACCCTTGTTTCATTCTCTGATTAAAGTAATTTGAATAATCTCGCTTTCTATCTTTGAAACGAAGGTTTGTCTATTTGAAGCTTGCTTGTGTTCCTCCTCTATGGCTTATACCCGACAACACATATACTTTGATTTTTTTTTTTTTTATTTTTTTTAAAATTCGAATTTGTTTTATGGGTTGTTAAATTAGTTTCAATAGATATATATATTTTCGTTTTGGGAATTCGCTATTTTGTAGCGCTTATAGGGTTTATGGTTTTTTTTTTGGAATTATATCATGCTTAACATTTGTTATCAGATGTTTGCGTTCAATTTTTATTTTATCTTTGAAATCGCTGGTTTTATTTTATGCTTGTTTTCAATGCATATAGACTATTGGAATTCACTCCATTTAAATATATGTTTTGTATTCAATTGATAAAAAAATTGTATTAGAATTCAATTAGACCGTATTTCCTTGAGGCATTTTGCTAATAGTTATATTTTTTTCCTGTGTATTAAGCCTCTACATTTTGCATGCATGTATAGCAGCGTGCACAATCCTATGTTTTTGGAAATGTTAGGGAATTTGGCTTTATAGCTTTTAGCGCCATTTTTGTGCTTAGTTTTGATGAATCTTTTGGTGATTAGAGATTGATGCTATATATTCAAAGTAACCTTAAAGCTCTTATTTCTTATTGAGTTTGATCAGCAAATTCTATAGGAAGACTTATCAAGGAGCATATCCAATCTTTCGCAATGAACACCCAAAATTATAGTAGCAAACGAGACCTCTCAATGAGATATCAAATTATGTAAGACAAAAAGTTCATTAAATTGCACCAATTCTTATTACTCTTTTACTATTATCGCCCTTGACATTTCTAATGGCTCGTTTACTCTGTTTCTCGCATGTTAATTACACTCTGAAGATTCTGCCATGATATAGTGAATGGCCAAGTTTATTCTAATAGTCATATATAGTGCATTAAGACCGATCATCTAACACAATCATTTCATTTCATTCTATATTAGTACCCAAGAGCATAAGTCGCAACATGTTTAGGGTCCTTCTTAAAAGCATGCTGCTAGAAATACTCAGCCTTTATTCTCAGGCACCGTGGGTTTTTCTAGCATCTTAGATACAAGATTAGGGTGCCCCAAGATGGCCGACACGGGGATGAAGGACTGCCATGCGCACCAAATGATCAACTATATATTTAATGCAATAAGGATTACTGATGTTTGAAGTTGGTGAAGCCAAATCCGCTATACCTACGTGACTACGCGCCCTGAAAAACAAACACAACTTATAATGTTAGATGTATTTTAGAGTGTGTCATTCAAATCGAAGAATTTGAGAGATTCCTTGTATAATCTTTTGTGCATACCCTGCATTAATAGCATTCCAATATGGCGTCCCATTTTTGTCTACCAATTGCGGTTGCTTGAGAGTTATTAAGCCTTTTCAACAATCCATTTTGGTGCATGTTATGCATTCATTCAAAGTCGATTTTAGTTTACACGAAGGGTTATAGTTAACTGCCAACACCACATTTTGTGCTTGATACTTGACTACCAGGGCAACAATGACTGTTAGATTCCTCTTTATCCTTTTCTTTGTTAGTTTATTGATAGCAGACATAAATTGGTATTTGTATCATACTTGATGCCTAGTGAGATTTGAATCAGGAAGTTGTACCAGATGCATATAGGGGGTTGTTTCATTCGTATATACCGAGCCATGCATAGAACCTTATTGTTTGTCCTCGCGTTTGAGCTCTAATTCCTCCCTCACCCCAACGTCATTTGATTATTCTCACATCTTTTAGACTATGCTTCTCCTTGGCAGTGAATTTGGCTTTGTGGGGGATAGGTCATTTGATGGAGTAAGTTAAGTAAATTATGCGCATCCCTTCTCCAACCAGTGCGGCTGCAAGCATTTGGGTCATCAAGCAAGCTTACCAAGTAGGCACGGGACTCCGCGTGCTTCGATGTGTTTATTATTTCTAAGAGTTTTTCTACAGATCTACTTTGTGCAAACCTTGTAATCATCTCTCGAGGCCATTCCATCGAACTGGCCACACATTTTGTGAGTGTTCTCTTTTGCATGCAGATTTTAGACTGACCTTTATCTTCAAATCGTGATCCTCCCTTGGCCTCAAAGTTAACTCTATCTTACTGTCATGGGTTTGAAGGACTTAGGGTTATGGTAAGATTTCTATTCCTTGGACTTCAATTTGAATGACATGCAATTTAAGTATTTATATGTATGTATAACCTATGTATTTTCTTGTACAGAATAATCTGATTTGTATCTTGTTCATTAACCAACTTATATATATATATATGTACGTAAATAAAAGTTTAATACAATTAAGTTGGAATTTAATGTTTTACTAACAACCCCTCAATGTTAAGATATGTGTGTGTAAATGTGTATATATATTGGAAGTAAAGTGATAGAGAAATAATACTTTTATCTTTGTAATTTATTAGATAAACAAGTAGAGGAGCTTAATAATGAAATTGATTTATTATATATATTTTTTAATTATTTAATATAATCTTATAAGGAGAGTTCAAAACTAAAATGTCATTAGATAGGTATTATTCTTTATGTTTATGTAGATTTAGATATTCATAAATTTGTATGTCAATGGTTTTGGATATTTGTTTGAAGCTAAATAAGATAAATAGGAGTACATTTGAGTGGGGAGATGTTAATTGTATTGTTAGTTAAGTGTTTTGAAGTTATAAAAAAAGAAATACATTATCCTTGGGAGAGGGTTTGATTCTTAAATAGTTAGTGGATGAGTTGATGTTAAACGTTGATTTCTTGAAATAATGTTTACTTGGTTTTTTATAGTAAATATGTTTATGCAAGTTCTTAAATGACTCCACAAGGGATAAATAAATAAAATAACTGTCTCCTATTCTTTATGATTGATACGTGGATTGAATTGGTGCATTTAAGGATGGTTTCGTTTCTTTTAATACGTCTTCCTCATGGGTTGTTTGATTATGGAGATCTTATTAATTGATTTGTGGTGGAATATGTTGGATTTTAGTACAATGCTTGGTTGTGAGATGTTTATGCTTCTTTATTGAATGCGATCTTTCCACTTTGAATTTATACTCCATTGATGAACCTTGATACTTGGTTATGTGATCCTCCGTTATGAGTTGAGGTTATTTGGTCATTAGGCTTCTAGAGGCGAGGGGAAATTTGTTTCACATTGAATCTTCATTGATTTGGTCTTTGCCAAAATTTTGATTGTAATTGTGATTTTGAGATTATGAGTAGGTTGTACCTAATTTTATGAGCGTTTATGTATATGGCTATTGGCGAGATGGTATATGCCTCACGTGTGATTCGGTTTGAGATATTGTACTTTTCTAGTTTTGGTACAACCTCTTGATGTTTTGGTTATGTGTTTTGGGTCTCTAGGGAGAGTGGCTCTTCGTGGGGGTCGGCGCCTCAAATAGGAGGAAGGGCCAAGATAACCCACGCAAGAGTTAGATTAAAAAGTGAAAACTTAATTAAAGAATTAGGGGGATGGGTAGTAAATCATTAATAAGATAATTATGAATGCCCCGTCTGCCTGTTAGGTCTTTCATAGACTAAAGGTGGGCCGAGAAGGCCGTGGTTGGCATGATCGTTGCCTCGTCCTCACGAGAGGTTAACAGTTCCGCATGAGTCACCCTATGGAGTGGCACCTTGAGATAGGCAGTCAAGATAACCATAGATGGAGGCAACACCTTGTGATAGGTTGTCTGGATAATCCAAGTAAGGCCATGCGATGACACTCTCCTCTAGCATTCCCTTGAGTTATTTTATTGCTAACCTTTGGAAGTGGTCTATTGATATTATGACTTGAGATTTATTGATGATAATTTTTGAGATTTATTGATGTTATATTACATGATTATTGTTGTTGTTATGAAGTGATTTATTGATGTTACGTTAAATGATTTACTGTTGCTATGTTTTAGAAGTGGTTATTGATGTTATGTTTTGTGATCTGTTGATGTCATGTTTTGGTTGAGGTTTATTGATGTTGTGGTTATCCTTGTGATTTTCATCACTCTTGTATGACATTGAGTCTTGTTGTTCTCTGTTGGATGATCTTGGCTGAGGATTCTTTCTTGTCAACTCCTTAGCATGGAGGGTGGGTCTTCGGACCCACATGGTCAGGTGGAACGTGCTAAGCACCCCATTGGGTCCCCAGTTGAGGATCGAGAGGTGCAGATTGGTGTCATTTGCAGCGACTCCAGAGTTGTATCCGTCTTGGAGCCAGTTGTGATATTTTGTATTATGTTGCTTAGTTGTATCATTGTAACTCTTGAACACTGTAATGAAATGTAATGATAAACCTTGTGTGGCTTTTGATCCATGGCAGTTGTTATTCAATATGTTGTATCTATGGAAATATGTCCCTTGAGTTTGTAGGATGATAGAGAGTTTATCATTATGAGTTTTGAGTTAATCATGTATATGTTGTATTTACGTATGTAGATGGTTTCTTATTAATGTTTTGTCATGTATGTGTTACATTTGTAAATTTTTACTTTGTTATGGATTATATTTTTGGCTTTCATTCTTTATCGTCATTGTATAGATTTAAGTTTCGTAATGACTCCTCATGTACCCCAAGGGACGTAAGTGTTAATAGATTTGATTAAGTTTCATGACTCATGACTTAATGTGCATCTCATGTATGTTTATATTTACTTTTTTTTTTAAATTGTGCGGTAATTATTGTTTAGATGTCCTTTGGGGTTCGCACGACAGGGCGTTACACATAGACCCTTATTACTGCTTGGTTTGCTAAGAAGAACCAGTCATCGAAATTGTGAGTGTGTCCCTTCTCTAGCTTCAATGATAAAGGTCTGAAACTTAAATGATTTTATTAGGAAATATTGGTGAAATATGACCAAGAGCGGCCATGACCTTTACTATGAAATCATCATGAAATATTACATAATCACTATTTTTACATCTACTATCCCAGATGTAACACCAATTTTGTACAAACAACCTATTCCCTTCATCATCAGTCATTCCCAAACACATTCTTTTAGTCCATATATTTTTGTTTTGGTACAATATTAAATGACACAACAGAGATTATTTCCTGAAAGTGATGGGAGATAAGTTCTCTCTTACTTGCAAAAATCCCTCATGTAGCCCTTTCTCAATTTTAGTAGCAAAGTCATACTCAATGTTGACTTTAGGATTTTGTATCTTCATTGCCATCATCATGAGATATGTTGGCATCATCTCTTCAACATCTATTCCAAGCACTTGGCACAAAGCAAAATAAGTTCTTTTGAAATGTACTTGGAAGTCTTTTGTGGCAAATGGCTCACTTTGGGAGGGGGAGATAGGTATCCTCCTATTGTTTACACCCTTTTTCATGTGTAAAGGAAGTTCATCACTCTTGTAGGTTTTTCTCAATCTCCTATAATCCTCCTCACTTCTGTCCAAGTTGATCTTAGTGATAGCTTGCTTGTTTAACATAAAACACTCTATAATTGCTTCTTTAGTTAGCACCACTAATGGTGAACCATCTGGAATTCTTATAGTCTTGGTAGCCAGGTGATAATATTGTGCCAATACTTTAATAAACTCAACATCTACAAAGACATTTGGGACTATCAATTTGGCCAAATCTAAGGTCCAAGGATTCGAAACTGGTATCTTCTCAACCTTTTTTTCATAGAAGTACAAAAACAGATCCCACCTTGAGATAGGGATAATTGGGTCTCTACATCCTTGGGTTGTATCTTTAAACACCTTTTTGGATCCTTTGTCTATAGAATTAGGTAACACATCTAAAATGGATTGTTGTAGGGACCTCTTCTTTGATTTAGAAACTATGGACTCTTCCTTTTTACTCGCAAGTTGACTTCTTTTGGGTGGCATGATGAAGAATTTACTCCTACTTGATTTTTTAAGTGTCTTTTTGAAGAAGCAAATTCAATTCTTATACACTTGCTACAGAGGGTTTCTGTGAACTTACTCGACAAAATAATAGCTGCAGAGTTTTCTGGTTTGAACTCCCTTGCCTCCAGTACGTTGACCTTTGTGAATGATTGCTAAAATGTTGTCGAGTCCCAAGTAATATTTGCTACTGAGCTCCATCACCTCAATATTAATGTGAAATGTTAATTCATGTAAAATATTTCAAAATCTACCCATATTTTTAGTTTGAATACATGTCATTGATCTTGGGAAATCAAATGGTGTAATAATTTAATACTTTGATAGCTTGTACCACACTACTGCTAGGTCATTTAAAGACTACTGCAGGGTAGTGTTAGCAGTATTTCCACCCTGCACACACCCCTTTAGACTCCCATGGGATGACATGTCAATTCTAGCAGTTGAGTGACTGTTCACTGCCATATTGCTCTGTCATATCAATACCACTGTGGGGTAGAGGTAGAAGTGTTGCCACCCTGCGCACACCCCTTTAGACTCCTGCAAGATAGCGGGTTAGTTCTAGTGGTTGAGTGATTGTTCACTACCATACCATAGTGTCACTATTTACCCCTTACGGGGCTACAGTTTACTTTAGTTGTTAACATGTTATCACCGCCACCCCACTATATTCATATTTGGTTGTTGTAGTATTACGGAAAGAATTTGTAAATTGATCTATATGTCTTTCCATCTTGCGCATACCTCTATTGACTATTGTGGTTGTGTGGTATTAGATTTTATTATGAATACAGTATTTTAGATATCATTTTATTGAAAAGATTGAACAATTTTCTAATTTTGCAGTCTCTCAGTTTTAGTTTTTAGTGTCATTCAAACCTAAGAGATCATTTTTTTGTTTGTAATGGGGAGGCTTAGTTCACCTAATGTTAGATATCTATATGTAATATTAAATCACAGATGTTCATTATATGTTTGCATCTAGAAAACATATAGGACATAGAAGAAATTATATTCTAACTAAAAAAAATTAATTTCAAATTCTCAACCAAAGTAAGAAAACTAAGAAGAATGATTGAACCTAACTTTAAATGCACTTCAAATGAGCAGTGAACATCTCAGATTTTGTATACAATGTACCAGCTGAATAATGATGACTACATTCAAAAATGTATCTGTAAAATAACAGTGAATAAGCATACCCATACTTAGATATTTGTTACATTCAATAATAAATTACACCATACATATAACCAGATTTTAGGTGACAAGCTAACCTCTTAAGGTGACAAAACATCATCATAATCATCTACATTGCTAGAAAGATCAAAATCCTGATCATTTATGTCTACATCTGCTTGATTTTCTCCCTTATCCTCATCTATGACATGCAATGCATTCTCTCTCCCAATCTCTTCAATGGTAATCAAAATTTCTTCTTCAAACACTCCATCATCATCTTCATCCACTTCTTTGAATGTTTCTTGTGAATTAACATATTTCCCATCAGGTATTATATCAACAACTTCCATGAATTTTCATTTTAAACGAGACTCTGTCTGAATGACATACAACCATCCTGGGCTTCTTACATCATCAATTAGAAATGATTGGTTAATTTGAAGAGGGGAAACATATGGCTCATGCATCTCTGATAAAAATTGTCTTCTATTTGTGTGTACAAATCTATACTCATCATATTGTACTGTAGATGGTCGGATCCACTTACATTTTAATAATATAGGACTATTTTCACCATAGTCCACTAGAATAATTTGTTGGATGAATCCAACATAAAATTTATTCTCAGTTTTGTGAAGAAATTCAGCACTAACAACACAATCACAATTTATCTTTCCTTTTTGTTTTTCTTCCACTCTTAAATGACTACCATAGGCCCACATTCCATTGAAACGCGTACCCATAAATGTGGAGATTGTGAAAGCTCACTTTCCTCCATTGTTATATCTTGACCTTCTTCTTTTGCATCACTGACTGCATTAGTAATCCATTCTTCAAATTTTGGAAAAGAATCACCTCGAATCTAATCAGCATGACGTTTGCACCTTTGAAGTCAATGTTGCATCCAAGCTTGATTGTCTTTTTCATATTTTCTACATAGAATATTAACGTACAAATAGTAAGATTGATAATATAAATGTGTAAATGCAATTGAGTAAATAAATTATTGTGTAAAATATATTTTACCTATGCCACTTATCGAACAAAGATGTGTTTTGAATAATATAGGCATGTATCACACTTCTTTCTTGATGTGATAGCTTGAAGTGACATCCATTTCCTTCTAATACTTCACCTGCAATTGTGTCTTCTTCGTCATTGTTCCATACATGTTGATTGACATTTTTTAAATCCTTCATATATTTTGTACAAAATCCCATGGCCTCTTGCATTGAATATCCCTCAGACATGTTGCCTTCTGGCTTTTCCCTAGTACAAACAATTTTTTTCAAAACCTTCATATATTGTTCTATAAGACACATCCATATTGTTCTTATCGGGCCACAATAAAGTTCATATTGTAGATGTATCAAAAGATGCATAGAAATGTTAAAAATTGTTGGTGGAAATTCTCGTTCCAATAGACAAAGGACTTCAACAACCTCCTCCCTCAAACTATCAAATTTCGAAGGATCTAATACATGTAAACTTATTCTCTTTAATATTAGGCCCAACCTTATAACTGCCAATCTTGGCCCCTTTGGTAAACTTAATATATTTACCACAATAGGTAAAATATTCTCCATTATGACATGATAGTCATGGGTCTTGAGGCCTCTTAAGCCATTAATGTCAATTTGGCTTCTAATACTACTACTTACATATCCAGTGGGAAAGCGATTATGAGACATCATTTGTAAGAGTTGTGCACGTTGTTCCTTGTCCAAACATAAGGAGCACTAGGTTTTCTATATTTTTCAACCCAAATATTTTGATGAATCTTTAGTTGTCAAAAGTCTTCATGTAATGAAATAGTATCAAAAGCACCAAAAAGAGTTTCTATAATAGCATAGGCTATATTTTTCTCAGTATGCATAAAGTCAAAAGTACGCCTAATGGCTATATCCTTAAAGTATAACAACTTATGTAATATGCACAACCTTTTACACTGCTTTCATTACATGGATCATATCTACTACCAACAATCCCATCATTTTCAATAAATGACATTCTTTTTTGTCCATTCTCAACAATGTAATCACCTATTATTAGCAATGGTGCTTCACGATTCTCTTCTCGACCATTGAACTGTGTTTTTTGTTGATGATATGGATGATCCATTTTAAGGTAAGCACGATGTCCACAATAAATAAACTTATGCAAACTTCTTGAGTGCCTCAAAAAATCCTTAAAGTTGCAAATAGGACATTCATGGTATCCATGAACACTAAGACCAAATAATGTGCCATATGTAGGAAGATCATGAATCATAAACAATAAGGAATCTCTTAAAGTGAATTTGATTGAATGACCATCCCTTAAAGATTGAATTGCTTCAATTACTTTCCAAAATTCCATTAGCTCATCATATAATGGCTCTAGATAAGCATCAATTGTATCTAAAGTCACACTTTTCTTTCTTGGTATAATCAATGATAGCATTAAGAAAAATGGTTTAGTTGCTAACCATGGAGGCAAGTTATAATTTATTAAAAACACTAGCCAAGTTGACCATTTAGTACTTTGTTTTGAGAATGGGTTCACCCCATCTAGAGCCAAACCCAACCTTATATTATGAGGATCTTGAGAAAAATCAATCCATCTATTTTCAAATTCCATCCACGTCTTACAATCAGGCACATGTTGTTGTTTTCCATCAATGCTCTTATTTTGGGCATGCCATTGCATAAGTTCATCAATGTCTTTGCACCTATACATTTGAAGTAATCATGAGATTACTAGAAAGTGGTGAATAAACTTTCTAGGAACCACAACTAATTTCAACCCTTCTCCATCCCTCACTTCATGAAATTTCAGAAATTCACTCACTTGCAATATTTTTGTGAAATAACACACAACCATTCACACATGTGTGGATGTTTGCATACCCTAAGCCTAGCTTAGTGATTTCCTTTCTACATTGACTTTGTTTTGTTGGTGTATACGTCTAAAAATGGTCATGGTTAATCAACCTTGGTAATTAATTAAATATAAATTATTTAATTAATCCTCTAAAGTCATCTTCATATAAATAAATTTAATTATTTATTTATATTGTTCACTTTTATAATTCTTCTACCTTAATTAAATAAATAACTTTATTTAATTATTATCGTCTTCCATATTCCTCTTAATTAAATTAAATAAATTTTATAATTTATTTATATTAATTATCATGTTATTCTAAATTTGAATATTTGAATTCAAATAATGGAATATTCCTCCAAACACTATCTTCATCTCATAGTTGAATTAAATATTATAAATATTTAATTTAATACCTTTTTCTCATCTCCACACATAATTAAATATTTTAAATATTTAATTACCTTCCATTTTCATCTCTCTCACATAATTAAATATTTCCATTTTCATCTCCCACATAATTAAATATTCTAAAATATTTAATTAGAAACTTTCCTCACTCTTCAGTTAATTAAATATTCTAAAATATATAATTAGAAACTTTTCTTCACTTCATATTTAATTAAGTATTATATATATATTTAATTAAACGCTTTTCTATCATCTTCTCACACATAATTAGATATTAAATATTTAATTATGGAAATTTTTAAATTCACCATGACATGTAATTAAATAAATTTATTTATTTAATTATGAGACTTATCTCCTACTCACTTCTCAAATGGCAACTTTCCCTTAGATCTGAAAGAGAAAATTTGTGTAGAAGGAAACATTCTATCATCTTCTCACATGTAATTAAATAAATTTATTTATTCAATTATGAGACTTATCTCCTACTCACTTCTCAAATGGCAACTTTCCCTTCTTCACATAATTAAATATTCTAAAATATTTAATTAGAAACTTTTCTTCACTTCATATTTAATTAAGTATTTTATATATTTAATTAAACGCTTTTCTATCATCTTCTCATACATAATTAGATATTAAATATTTAATTATGAAAACTTCTAAATTCACCATCACATGTAATTAAATAAATTTATTTATTTAACTATGAGACTTATCTCCTACTCACTTCTCAAATGGCAACTTTCCCTTAGATCTGAAAGAGAAAATTTGTGTAGAAGGAAACATTCCATTTCTCTCTCGACTTTCAAAAATCTCTCACCGTTCATCTCAACAAGCTTGATTTAAACCGTTGATCACATCAGCCAATCAGAGTCTTTCAAAAACTCTATAAATACCTTTGTGAATCAAAACATTGGTTACACTTGCATATACTTACATTCACGTGCACATGTTATTTTAATATCATCTAGCATTTATCAGTCTTTTTGCAATCATTACATTTAGTAATCTCATATTTTAGCTATCATTTTTAGTCTTGTTAATGGCATCTTAGCATTAGCATGCATGTATTTTAAATCTCGTTCTCTAGGAGATCATTTTGTTGAGCCTAGTGTATAATCTGAGAGCAAGCTAGATTCAACAGAATACTAGAGATAGAGGACAATAGGATGATTTCGAAGGAGCTACGAGTTTAAGAGTTTGTTTTTCTTTTAAATTAGTTTCCTTTGATCTAATGTTTTATTGGTGTGTTTTAATTTGTTAGAATATTTTTACACTTAAAATTGATCACACATTTTTGGCGCCCACCGTGGGGCCTATGCCCCATTTTTAACATTTACTTGCAGGGTTTTTGATAGGTTTTTGTTTTCTGGAATCCAGATTTTTGTCGTAAATCCCCGTTTTAGCGCTTTCGTAGCTTTCTTTAGTGCATGTAGGATTTCTAACGGTGTTTTTGCAGGTTTTTCAGCGCTTCCAAGGATTTTTTTAGCGCATCCAAGAAACAAAATAGTGCATCTGTTTAGTTCATTTAATTAAAAACATTGTAAAAATAAATAAAAATTATTTTTCCTTCCTATATTAGCGCATATATAATTTTTTGTAGCATTTTTCGTATTTGTTTTGGCACATTTACTGTTTATTTTAGTGCTTACAGGTTGTAATTAAACAGAGTTCTGAGTCTGACGCCTTTCGCAGACAGAAGTTTCTCTGGTTAAGAAAAAAGAAGCAACCCTAGGATAGTCACATCTAGATAAAATGAACCAATCCTAAGATAGACATGGAATTTAAAATGAAGCAATCTAGGATAGTCACCACACAATGATCTTGCAGTTAAAATTGAACAACTTGTTTTTGTGAAGCAACATCTTCACTTAGATTAGATCATTGTGATTTGGGTTTTAAAAAGAACATTTGTTTGCTTTGTATGTGGCAATAGGTCTATGCTCTCCCCTTAACTGATCAGAAACCCTTTTCAATTTCATGAAAATTTACTGCTTTATTACATCCTTTAGAGGGCCTGCTCTTGTGGGAAAAAGTACTCACCCAAGAGGAACGACTCAAGTGGGTTCAAGCCAAAGCCAGCTATTTCACCCTACTATAAAATTTAAAACAAACTGGGGAAACCTCTTTTTCAGTGTGCAAGATAACCATCCCCAAAGCCTTTGTTCTAAAGGTTGGGAGGTCTCCTTTTTATTATTGCCACACCGAACGGAAACCCTTACTACGAACCTAGTGTAGTAGCTAGCCGAAGTCAGTTTCCGAACATCTTAATAAGCACAGTGCAAGGGGGGGAGAATCTGCCCAATATATATAACTGCCAACCGTACCGATCGGTATCCACTCCGAGTACGTGCCTGGAAAAGAAAAAAACACGGGCATCCCTTCGGGGGTGACATGACTGTGTGAGTCGACGCAATTCTAAGATGTGGGTTGTTGATTACTAGGATGACCTACTTGAGTACTAAGAGTGAGTCTGCCTGAATTGTCTTTCATGTGCTAAACCTGTGAAAACACTTGTTGAATTTTTTTTATTTTATCATACACTTGATGTTTAGTATAGGGTTTTAAAAAAAAAGTTATGTTTTCATAATGTTTGTTGTGTCTTCCATCACATTAACTCAGATAAAAGATCATCCAAAATGAACATGCAAAAATTTAGCTGAAAATTGTTCCCAACTATTCAGAAAATTGTTTTGGAAAATTGTTTTAGCGCATCTAGGGAGTGTCTTAGTGTATTTGATTGTTTCTCTAGCGCATATGCCTATTTCTATAGTGCATATAGGACACAGAGTAGTGCATCTGTCATTTTCCAAAATTTTCACTTTTGACAGATATGAGTTTATAACATCCTTGGTCCAGTAGCATCTCGATATTTCTCTCATGCTTAGAGAGTGGAAATCAACCAAGTTTGTTAGGAAATCGATCGCCAATAGGATCAAGAAGCCTAAGAAACATTTAGGTTACAAGAAAACTTTGCAACGAAGAAATTTTTTGTATAAAAGTCGAAACATTTTGCTCCATTATCGTGAGTTTCTCCATAGGTACCAAGATTTTGCTAGGGGATTCACTGACGAGTACGCTGTAGAGCCTTTATATTCACGAACCTATTTTCAAAGAAGAGCTTTATCTCAATGACACAATCACAATCAGCCTCTTGAGATTGATTATCTACCACAACCTTCTATTGAATATCCAACACATACCAGTCAAATCCTTCAGTGAGTTTAATTAGGCTATTTGATATACTCATCATTCTTCAAAAATAAGAATCAAATCTTAAAAGTACACCTTTCAAATAGAAATCTAATTTCTTTATTCAACTTCCCTAATAGGATTCTGATATCCTTCATCCTTGGAAGCCACAATCAAGAATTAGGAAACATCCTTGATCATATCATAAGATTTTCATCTTATCAGATCAGGACATCATCCTTTGTGTACTTCTCAAACTTGTGATCTAAGTTTAGAAGAACATTTCAAAATCATATGCCTATTTTTACAAGATCTCAATACAATAAACTGAAAGAGGATATTCAAGAAGAAGGTGAGAGTAGTAGTCCCCTTTATAGTGTGAGTCAAAATCCTCTTTTTAACGACAACATGGATGAAAGAGAAGAAAATCCATTCCACAAATACAAAGACATGAGAAAAACCCATATAGATAGTGATGATGAACGAGATGAAGAACATCTTAGAGAGGCTGAGCAAGATCCCAAATTTTACAAAGCCTTAGAAAAGATTTTAGAGCGCAACAAAGAAAAATATTTTCTATATCTAGCGGACAAAGGAGCTAAGTTGCCTCATGACTTTGATACTGAAAACATAAAGAGTAATCCTGAGGAAATAGCCTTGTCTGATATTAGTGCTTTGTCTCAACAGATTAAAGCACTACAAGGACAAATTAAAGATCTACAAGGGGGAGCCACAACAAAGACATACGCTCTTGATGACATATGTCCTTATCCTTTTGACCGATGTCTCAACATGATCCCATTTCCCAAACATTGTGAAATCCCAAAGTTTGATCGCTATAATGGAAAATCGGATCCAATTGATCATATTAGGGACTTTCGAAATATGACTTTAGAATTTTCTCACGAGGACACATACTTGATGCGTTTGTTTCCTAGAAGTCTTGTAGGCCAATCTATGGAATGGCTATCAAAAATCACACCACCTGTCAAGACATTTGAGGAGTTGATTAACGAATTCATATCACAATATTCCTACAACATCCAACATCAAATAACCATGATTGATCTTTGTAAGGCTAAATAGAAACCTGGTGAACCATTCATTACATTTCTTCAAAGATGGAGAAGATTGTTCGCTAGATACCCACGTCATGTTCCTAAAAAGGAAAAAATCGCCACTTTTATAAACAGCTTAGATCAAGAGATGAGCTATCGTCTTAATCTTCATTGTCCTCCCTCTTTTCAAAAATTGATTGAAAATGCCATCACTATCGAAAGTGCCTTGGTCCAAAGAGGGATAATAAAACTTGATAAGGACAATCCTAGCTCTTCAAATCACCACAATGAAAAATCTAAGTTTAGGAATCACAACAAAAACGTGGTGAATGATGGTGTTGTAGATGCAAATCATGTATCGACTAATCCATTTGTTCTTAGTGTTCCAAATGCTCCTCACAACAATAACTATAACAATGTCAACTCGGTCACAAATCAAGGAAACAATCCTCCTCCTCCGAGGAATAATGTGAATCAAAACTTTACTCCCAATCAAGGGAATGCTAACAATCAAGGTTACCATGGAAACAATAACAACAACAATGCCTTAGGCAATGCCTCAAACACAAATCCAAAACAATCTTCATTTTTCTCTAGCAGAAGAACCTTTACTCCACTGGGTCAATCTCTAGAATCTTCCCTTAAAGAGTTGATGGCGAAGAACGTTATCACCCTATCGTCTCAACGAAATTTTGAACCCAGTGTGAAGCCTCCATCATGGAATGACACATACTATTGCGAGTATCATCAGTGCAAGGGCCATCACACGAATAATTGTCAAGCCTTGAAAAATGTGATCCAAGACTTGATAGAAAATGACACCATCAAATTAGAAGGACACCAACAATCGAACGAAGACCACCAAGCATTTCACAATCCTTTACCCAATTATCAAAAGGGTGAGTCTTCTTGAAAAAGTGTGAATCATATCAATGATGATCATATAATCAATCATATCTACACTGACGATGAGCGGATCAATGTTATAAAAGTCAAGGAAAAAATGGAATATAGGGAGGTCAACGCAACAACAAGGGCACAAGCTAAAGTTGTCTTAAAGGGTGCTTCTTCAAAAATCATTGTGCCCCTACCTCAACATCAGTATGACTTAGTCAATCAACTTCGAAAAACTCCTACTCATATTTCCATCTTAGAGCTCCTAAAGATTTCCCCAGCAGACAAGGAAATTCTAGAAAAGGCCCTTGTTGAAACTGTTGGAGTTAAAATGACACTGAGAGGGGGGGGGTGAATCAGTGTCTTAACAGATTTGACCAATTTTCACATATTCAAAAACATAACTCAAATTTGATCTCAATATTACTCTGATTAATGCATTCATGAGTTGAATGTAATCATTCATAAACAAAATTGAGAAAAGTAATAATCCCAACAATGAACTGAAACAACAATAACAAAGAAAAATAGTGAGCACACAGAAGAACAAAGAGACACAAAATGTTTCCGAGTGGAAAACCCTCCTGGGGTAGAAAAACCACTCCTAAACTACCTTACTGGCTTAATCTTCAAAAACCACTTTTAACAAAGCCCTATAGGCTAATTTTTGAGCACCAACTCAAGGAGCACCAACCCCTCATTTAGAAACACCAAATTCAAGGAGCACCAACCCCTCAAATAATTTTCAGAATGATAACAATATCAGAGGATCTCTCTGTTTTCTATTAAGCTCAAGAGACTCAACTCTCTTATCTACCTAATACTCTAAAAATCCAACTCTTCTTGTATTATAGAGTTTTCTAATACATCTCTTAATACGGCCAAAATAACTATCTCTCAGAATTACAGGCCAACAACACCTTCACAGTTTTCAACATTGGTTTTTATATACATTTCAAGTATATTTGTTATCAAGAAATCTTCAATCAAGCGATTTTCACAAGATTCTAAAACTCTCTTGCTATTTTTAGAATCTAAAGCTGGATATTGATGATCTGTAGATGATGATAAAAATTAGAGTAATGCATATCCAAAAAGCTTTAATTTCTGCGCTAAGTCAGGAGATTTCAAATTGTAACTGAAAGATTTTCATCAAAGCCATGTCTGCCCACTAACAGAAAATCATAACCTCTAAAATCTCAGAGAATATCTTGCCAGAGATTTGATACCAACCAAAGATGTCTGCATGCAACTATACTTAGAAAATCCATGCCGGCCACAGTGTATGAGACTTCAAAAATAATTCGCTGAGACAACAGTCGCCACATTTCTTTGTGATTCGCTATGACCTTATGCGAGCTGCATTTCTTTTTCCTTATTTGCTTTCGCCATGACCCATCAGAGTCGGGGAGAAGACATAACAAATACATTATGTTACGCTGAGAGCCATGTGTTATGTTCTTTCCAATCGTTGAGACATAAGCAAGTTTCTCACCGAGATGCCCTTTTTGTTTTATTCACTGTCACTGTAACCTTTTGAAATTGGAGAGACATCTTGTAGAAAAATATTTGTTTTGCCAAGAGCCCCCATGATCAAACTTGTCGCTGTGACAATTCAATACCTATGTTGAAGGCAACTTTATCACAATCAGTCATCCCTCTATTTTTCATTGTGACATTCTACTGTCGGGGAGACGTTATGTAGATTTCATTATGTTTCATCGAAAGGCTTTATCCATTATGAGTCGCTGTGAAAAAACCAACCTTTCACCAAAAGTCATTCATTAGACTTAGTCGCCAAGACTTGACAGGTTCGCTATGACATTACTCTGATGCTACAAGAGTCTCGGCGAAATAACCTTTGCATAAAGTCGGTGAGACACTACGGAGTCACTAATACATTTCATTGAAGCCACAACCTTTGTCAATAAGACCTTTGGGTGCACGGTCGGTGAGACAATATGTCTTCGGTGAGACTATATACTGAATACATTGAGTTTGACTGAAGTGAAACCCCAAATGTGATGTCGGCGAGACAAAACCACTTCACCGAGACCTATTCCAATACCGCCCAACTCTGCCGAAGAACCTCCATATGCACTAGTCGGGGAGACATTTCAAGTTCAATGAGACACTACCCCGATAACAAAACTCCTGCCGAAAAGTTCATCCTTGGTCGCCAAAACCATGTGAACATCTCGTTGAAAGACGTCCACATTCATATGGTCGGTGAGACATAACAATTTCGCTGTGACCCTTCACCGAAGCCTTAAACTCATGCCGATATATAATTTTTCAACGGCGGTCAGTGTGCAATACCAATTTCGCTGTGACTTCATACCGAAGTAACATGTCTGGCTAAAGTGAATCTTTAATGTGCCAGTCACCAAGACACAAAGTGCTCGATGAAACAACATGCCGATAGGGATTTCTTACGCCGATGAACCACCTCATGTATTAGTCGGTGAGACCCGACTCATTCGGTAAGACCTCTCAGCGGTGAACACAATTCATGCCGATAGACCTTTCCACTATCACCAAGACCACATGATTGTCATGCCGAAAGCTGCCTGTATGTAAAAACAAATCGTTATGACATCATAAATGTCTTGCTGATAGGAAACACAGACATTTCCAAAATGGATCGGGGAGACCCTGCCATTCTCACGCTGATATGTTCTTTTTCTGGCACCAGAGACTGCACGAAGCTCAAACTGATTAGTACCATAAGATATTAAAATTTTGAATGTAAACTATCCACAGAATGCCAAGACAAGTAAACCATATAGACAAAACTGTACCAAGATAAAACATGAGAAACCAATCTGAAACTATCAACAAGTAGAATCGACTAAAAGGCATTTTGTCATCAAGGAGAAACCATATGATCACAACTGAGAACCAACAAAAACAACTGTATCCACTGATCTGGATGTGGATCAATTTCAAGCCATGGTGGGACAATTGTCCTCACCCACATGCCTCTCATTCTCCAAAAAGGATGGCATTTCCATAACTCATCCCCATAGTTCATCATTATACTTAGAAGTCATGGTCCACAAGTTTCATGTCAGACAGGTTCTAATAGATGCAGGTGCTGGTTTGAACATATGTACCATGAAGTTGGTTAAGGCTTTAGGATTTTCTGAGGACTCCATTGATCCCAGAAGAAAGATTACTATTAAAGCCTATGATGATGAGGAAAGAGCATCCAAGGGTTTAATCATGCTATCGATCAGAGTGGGACCTATTATCAAGAATACTTTATGTCAAGTATTAGACTGTGATCTTGCATACAACATCTTATTGGGTCATCCTTGGATCCACGAAATGCAAGCTGTCTAGTCCACGTATCATCAATGTCTTAAGTTTCCCTATGACAGATAGGAGATCACAATACCAGCTGATAATTCAAATACTCAGACTTATGCCAACATCAAATCTAGTCAAGACACTTTGGTTCCTAACAATCGAGAAGTTCCTGCTAGTACTTCTCCCAAAGTTGATACAAAAATCAGTCAGTTAACCAGAATCTTTGACAAGCAACTACGGTTCAAGGAAAATGGAGTAGGGGAGTACTCTCTCTGTCTTGCTAATCTACCTACATCGCCTCGGTCACATGGGCAACCTTCTATCACACAACAACAAATATCTGTAGCATCAACATCAACGCAACCACCAACGGGGCCAAATACAAAGTTTAATGGATGTTTTATCAAAGAAAAATTCCCCATGGAAGATCCTGAGGATAGAGAAATTCTAAGTTGGCTCTATAAAGATGAAGATGAAACAGTTCTCAATATCAAGTTACCAACTGATAAATATGGTAAGGGGTATTCAATCATGCAAAAGATGGGATATGATGGTAATGGTCCTATTGGAAAGAGAAAAGAAGGAGTAGTTGAGCCTATTGACCCTCTAGGACTAGCTGCAAAAGATAAAATAGGACTAGGCTATGATACTAACTCAATAGAAACAACATCCAAGTAGTCACATGATACTGTCCTCGCATTGCAAGAAGGTTCTGATACAAGAGAGGCATGTTTGACAGCCATTCAGAATTTCATGGATAATAACTCTGACACAGACTCTAGTGAATATGAATGGGACACCATCCACAATGATGAGTTCTGGAGGGATAAAAAGGTTGATGTGATACACAAGTATACCCCAACTCTAATCGAAGGTGAAGGCTCAGGGACCCAACCACAAGAATCTAAACTACAAGGTGACTATGATTCTAGTGATACTGAGTCAGATTTAAATGAACAAGACTATCGTGAGAACGGTACCATCATTGATCGGCCTCATACCTCGGATCCTACGATCAACTTCGTTATGACCATAACCATAGCCGATTTCATGCAACTCGACGACCTGCTATCTTTGATCCATCCTGATCTCATTGATTGGGATTCATTCGAACCTATCGATATACCTATGTTTCCAAGTGATGAATCTATCATAAACTTCCTTTCCGTAGATGATGCAAATGATTGTTC
The DNA here is from genome assembly GCA_007258455.2 of Sequoia sempervirens. Classification (NCBI taxonomy): domain Eukaryota; kingdom Viridiplantae; phylum Streptophyta; class Pinopsida; order Cupressales; family Cupressaceae; genus Sequoia; species Sequoia sempervirens. Next base: position 161,579,108 of record VDFB02000002.1, on the reverse strand, counting down.
CACTAGCGATTTTTGGCATAGAGTCTTTAATCAGGAGAGTGTCAATTCTCCTAGCTACAAAAATAAAAATCAAAAAGAAAGATCTAATGGTGAAAAATAGAATTTGGCAGTGTTAGATCAAACAAAAGATAAAATAAAGAGCGTATCAGATGGTGAAAACCTTTTTAAGGCACCAGATGATGGGAATCTTGACACTCTCCCAGAGCACTACCATCAGTGATCGCCTATCTTGATTGAGCCTACAAAAGCCGTCAATCTTGAAACTTCAAAAAAACCAAGGATTTTACAGTTAGCTGCATCAATGACAGAGAAAGAAGTACCAGAGTTCATAGATTTTCTAAAAGAAAATCAAGTAAACTTTGCTTGGTCTTGATCCTGATCTTATCATGCATCACTTGTCTATCAAACCAGGGGTTAAGCCTATGAAACAAAAAATCAGAAAGATGCACCCCCATGTTGCATTATTGGTTAAGGAAGAACTGAGAAAACTCCTTGATGTGGGCTTCATAAGATCAATCGACTATGCAGAATGGATCTCCAACATTGTTCCTATATCCAAGCCAGATAAAAGTGTCAGAGTGTGCATAGATTTCAAAGATCTTAATAAAGCATGTCCTAAGGATGACTTCCCACTTCCAAACATCGACACTATAGTTGATCTGACAGCTGGCCATGCCATGTATTCATTAATGGATGGTTTTTTTGGTTACAACCAAATCAAGATTGCACCTGAAGACCAGGAGAAAACAACTTTCACATGTCCATGGGGAACTTACTGTTGGAACGTCATGCCTTTCAGTCTAAAGAATGTTAGGGCTACTTACCAAAGAGCCATGACTACAATATTTCATGACACGATGCACACATTCATGGAAGATTATGTAGATGACATATTGGAAAAGTCATACACCAGAGAAGGACATCTGAAAATATTGTCCAAAATATTTGCAAGATTGGAGAAATTCAAAGTTTGCCTCAATCCCAAGAAATGTGTTTTTGGGGTCACATCTGGAAAACTCTTAGGATACATAGTATCAGGAAAAGGAATTGAAGTAGATCCTTCCAAAGTATAGGCGATTATGGAAATGCCTCCACCAAGGAATATTAGTCAGTTGAGATCATTACAAGGATGACTTCAGTCTATCCGCAGATTCATTGCACAACTGGCCGATAAGAGTTTACCTTTCACACATCTACTGCATAAGAATGTTCCTTTTACATGGGATGAAAAATGTGAGATGGCCTTTCAACAAATCAAGCAGTACCTGATGAACCCACCAATTCTAGTACCGCCAAATCCAGACAAACCTCTAATCTTATATATTGCGGCAACAAAGACATCTTTAGGGGAATTATTAGCACAAGAAGACTCTACAAGAAAGGAACGTGCAATCTATTATATCAGCCGAACATTAACAGGGCATGAACTCAACTACACTTTCATTGAGAAGGTTTTCCTAGTAGTGGTCTTTGCTTCACAAAAGTTTCGACACTACATGTTAACTCATACAATCAATCTTGTTGCAAAGATTGATCCACTCAAGTATCTGTTAAGCAAGGCTACATTGACAGGAAGGCTAGCAAAATGGGTTATGATCTTAAGTGAATTTGATATCCATTATGTTGATCGCAAGGCAATCAAAGGACAAGTTATTGCTTATCAACTAGCTAAAGCACCACTACATGCAGAGCATCCCATGCACATTGAATTTTCAGATGCTGATGTGTTCACTGCCGAATCAAAACAACCATGGTCTTTATATTTTGATGGTTCTTTCACTCAACATGGATCAGGGGTAGGCATACTCTTTGTCACCCCTCATGGAAATACCATTCCTCGATCATATAGGCTAATGTTTCCATGCACTAACAACATAGCCGAATATGAAGCCTTGATCACCAGACTGAAGATTGCATTGGAATAAAGGATCACTGAACTACAGGTTTATGGTGACTCATAGTTAGCCATTAATCAAATCAATGATGATTATCAAACCAAAGATGAAAAACTATTGCCATACAAGAAAATGGTTGATGACTTCAAAAGGTACTTCACAGACATAACGTTTATACAGATTTCAAGACTTGATAATGTAAACATTGACGCCATGTACAATCGTGATCATTGCTACAACTCCTAAACTTAGACTCGCTATGAATTTCTAGTGGAACAATCATTTGTACCGCTTATGACATCCTGAAATCCAAATCATTTGCCACTTGGTGGGATCCGATTCACCTTGGTATGGCAAGATTTATGCCTACCTAAATGACAACATCTTACCACCTGATTTTTCCCATAACCAAAAGCAAAATTTTATCCAATCTTCTCGTTACACTCTTATCGCTGACACCCTTTATCACCATGGTCTTGATGGTACTTTACTTCGATGTCTTGAATGTGACAAATCTGACAAGGCTTTACAAGAAGTTCATGGTGGAATTTGTGGTACTCATTCAAGTGGACTAACCTTATCCAAGAAATTGATTAGAATGGGTTACTACTAGCCTACAATGGAGAGGGAATCATTCACTTTTGTGAAGAAATGCTCTAAATGTCAGATACATGGAAATCTCATTCATGCACCAGCACAGGAACTACAACCATTTACACCAACCTGGCCATTCTCTCAATGGGGGTTAGAGCTAGTTGGCAAGATTCATCCTTCATCATTGAATGGACACAAGTTCATCATCACAGTGATAGAGTATTTTACCAAGTGGATTGAGGCAGTACCTCTCACTAAAGTCGCTGGCAAACAGATCTCATCTTTTATACTCAACTATCTCATTTGTTGGTATGGCATTCCCGCCTCCATCATCATAGATAATGGACGACCATTCAAGAATTAGGATGTTGATGAACTTTGTGAGTGATTTCATATTCAACACAGATATTCAACACCTTACTATCCACAAGGGAATGGCCAAGCAGAGGCCTCAAATAAAACAATATTGAAATTTTTGAAGAAGACTGTGAATGATGCAGGGAAAGATTGGCACATTCAACTCAATCCTGCATTATGGGCCTATAGAACTATCATCAGAACTTCGACAAGAGCCACACCATTTTCTCTTGTCTATGGAGCAGAGGCTATACTTCCTCTAGAAGTTGAGATTCCCTCACTTAGAGTATCACTAAAAGGTCTCATAACAGATGATGAATATAGAGTTTCTCGACTACAAGAGCTAGAACTCCTTGATGAAAAGAGACAACGAGCAGCTGATCATTTGAAAGCATATCAACAAATGATGTCTCGCAGCTATAATCACAGAGTCAATCCACATACCTTTCAGGTTGGTGATCTTGTTCTGAAAGAGAACCCACGCAATCAGCAAGACAGAGAGAAGAAAGGAAAGTTTGAACCGAATTGGCTGGGAGGTATTTGTGGTATACAGTCAGGAGTATACAAGTTTAATAACGCCGGAAGGGGGATGGTATTTGATGAACCCATTAATATGATGTAATCACAGTATTATGTCCGCGCCTATCAAAAACATAAAAGTCCTCAAAATATCAAAATAGTAGAAAAAGTCTTAAAATACAAAAACATTAGAAAAGTCCCAAGAGAACTACAAAAATAGAAATGTCCTTGAAAATGGTTATCTTTGGTGAAAACTCCTGCAGATGCATCTCGGGATAGCAACAAAAAAAAAATGGTCAGTAGTGGGTGAAAACTTACAATAGGTAGTCTATTATTACAAAAATACTTCAAAAAAAAAAATCGTGATAGGGTGAAAACCTGGCAACAGGCAGTCTATTGACAAGAAAAATGCAATAAAAACAAATAGTGAAAATCTGGTAAATAGACGCTATTTGTAGCTCTCCATCTATTAGTTCATGTTCTACACTTGGCTTCTCAGCCTTCATTTCATGCATCTTTCCATCATCTTAGGGCCATACCAACACAATACTATCATCAAAAACGTCTTACCATGGCTTGATCATTGTACATATCCATTTCGATAAGTTGTGTCAATACTGGGGGTAAACGTTGACATATTGGGGCAATCAACTTTTAGGTTTTACCAAAACAGCTAGACAATGACATCAAATCCAATCATGTGAACAAATAATCAAATCCTATGAACAACTATCCAATCATTGATCTAAAGCACAACAGTTTTCAACTAAGTACCATATCATGACTCATATTTGGATGATCTAAAATCTGAATAATGTTTGGCATAGCAGTACTAAATTTTGAAGAATGGTTGTTTAATTTTTGATATCATCTCTCTGGAGCACACTCGATGATGTACTGAACTAGAGTGGCGAGGAAAGAGGATGATATCATGACTCATATCTGGATGATCTAAAATCTAAATAATGTTTGGCATAGCAGTACTAAATTTTGAAGAATGGTTGTTTAATTTTTGATATCATCTCTCTGGAGCACACTCAATGATGTACTGAACTAGAGTGGCGAGGAAAGAGGATGATTTTTCTTTGTCTACTGTCTTGAGGTTAACTATTCATCTATAGAAAATATTATGTCGTGATATGATTTCAAAGCCTATCATTGATGCTCCATTTTGCATCGGAAAAGGGTAGTCTTTGTCTGCTTATGCAAGAAATGCTCAGGTCATCTCTGTTCAATTATACCTCGATGCTTGTGTTCACTTGCTATATCAAAAACCATGAAAGTTGTACTTAGGTCATCATTGGTGCTAATTTCCCCTCTGATGCTTGTACATACTTCCAACATTTTAAAACGCTCTATGATGATTCAAGAAAGCTAACAAAAGGCTCAACAAATGGTTGGTTTCATTTAGTTGCATTTGTACATATCTGCATACTAGATTTACATCATATTTTTGAAAGGCTAACAAAAAAAATCAACGGCTGCCATGTCTCTTTGGACTATTTGTGGAGGACATTCAGACATTTGTTTCATCATCACCTTTCATCTTCATTGTCATTTCATTAATCATTATCATTTCATCTAGGTCCTATCATTTATCATTTATCATTCATTTGCATATCATTTAGATCCTCTATCATCTTCATATCATTAACATCTCACTTATCATTTTCATATTCATTTCATTTTCATTTTGCACATTTGCATCCCATTTATCACTTTATTTCATTTCACTTATCACTTATCATTTCATTATCATTTCATCATCATTACAAATCATTACATTTCATCACATATCATTTATCATCTTATCATACATCTCATTATTATTAATCATTTCACTTCATATCGTTATTCATATCATTTATCATTTGTCACATTACATTCATATCATATCTTTAATCATCCTATCATTTTTCATATCAATTCATATTACAAATTCATGATGCATATCATAAACACAACATTCATTTTCCATCATATTATCATTATTTACTTGCATTTGAAAATCCAAAAACAAACATTCCATACATACATTTTCATATCATTTGCCAAACAACATTTTTCATAAAACATATCAAATATCCCATGGCATATTTTCATAATCACATCATAAGTCATCCACCTACATGACATCATTAGTACGCATCATCAATCATTTTTTATCATCATTATAAACACATCATATCAAATCATCCTGCATATCATGTTAGTCATCAAATCATTCAAATGCATACCAAAATCCATAACATATAGAAATAAATGCATATCACATAATCATCTCATAAATGCACATCACATCATCAAAAATCATCACCACTGCATATCATCACTCATAAAAAGTAATACAAATGTCCAATGTCCAATGAAGCTAAAAATTCCAAAGAGAGATACATGAGATATGACCAAAATAACGTACATGCTCTAAAAATAATATACATTGATATGTATACATCAAAAATATCACATGAGCCTCATAACTCCAACTACTAGAGCCCCCTGATGGAGTTGGCCTCTATGGTGGAAGTCCACTACCTCCTACACCTCCTACCCCAAGATCTATGTGTGGTCCTGACACACCTTGATTATGAAAAGGTCAATCAAAATCTCTCTATCTATCAATGCCTCACATCATGCAATCACAACCCATATCTATCTATCAAGTGACCCATATCAGTGAACCATATCAAGTGACTCATATCAGTCAACCATATCAAGTGACCCATATCAACGACCCATATCAGTGACCCATATCAACGACCCATATCAGTGACCCATATCAACGACCCATATCAGTGACCCATAACAGTGACCCATATCAGTGAACCATATCAAGTGACCCATATCAGTGAACCATACCAAGTGACCCATATCAAGTGAACCATATCAAGTGCTCTATCTAAGTGCCTCATATCATGAACTCAATGCTAAATCAATCTATCTGAATATCAAATCAAGCTACTCTATCATCGTATTACTATTTGTTTTCTTTTTCAGGAAAGCAAATTTATCAACGATCAAATCATTTTCTTATTTGTACTTCAATCATGAATACAAATATGTTTGAATCACATTATCTACTATTTGGTTTCTATCACAGAAAACAAATTTATCAGAAGTCATATCAAGCATCTACTCTTTGTTTTCTAAAAGAAAAGTTATCAGACAATCCATCAATCATTCTACTCTTTGTTTTTCATTCAAGAGAAACAAAGTTATCAGCTACCTACTCTTTATTTTTCTATTTTTAGGAAGCAAAGTCAATTGATTATCATCATTTCATCATTTCCATCAAAAAGGGCATCATTTCAACAGGGGCATATTTATACATCAATTATTGAGAGCTAAATCACTGCATCCCTCTCATCATTCGAATTTCATCATCAACTCAACATTTTTTTTTCTCATCACCAGTGATTTACCTCCCAAGGTGGCATCATCAATATCATCATCAAAAACATATCAGGTTCAAATCAGGGGCATATCAGTCACATTTTTTCGATTAGGGGCAAATTTCAAGAGTAGGAATATTTTCTTTGAAGCAATGTGTTTCACACATCACTTCAAAGAGGGGAAAAATGTATAAGTCTAAAAATGGTCATGGTTAATCAAACTTGTTAATTAATTAAATATAAATTATTTAATTAATCTTCTAAAGTCATCTACATATAAATAAATTTAATTATTTATTTATATTGTTCACTTTTATAATTCTTCTACCTTAATTAAATAAATAACTTTATTTAATTATTATCGTCTTCCATATTCCTCTTAATTAAACTAAATAAATTTTATAATTTATTTATATTAATTATCATGTTATTCTAAATTTGAATATTTGAATTCAAATAATGAAATATTCCTCCAAACACCCTCTTCATCTCATAGTTGAATTAAATATTATAATATCAATTAATAATTTTTTTCCTTTATTCTGGCTGCACATAATTAAATACTAAATATTTCACGCCTTCATTTTCTCGCTCTTATTGTACACATTTTAAATATTTAATTACCTTCCATTTTCATCTCTCTCACATAATTAAATATTTCAATTTTCATCTCACACATAATTAAATATTCTAAAATATTTAATTAGAAACTTTCCTCACTCTTCAGTTAATTAAATATTCTAAAATATTTAATTAGAAACTTTCCTCACTCTTCACATAATTAAATATTCTAAAATATCTAATTAGAAACTTTCCTCACTCTTCAGTTAATTAAATATTCTAAAATATTTAATTAGAAACTTTCCTCACTCTTCATATAATTAAATATTCTAAAATATATAATTAGGAACTTTCTTTCACTTCATATTAATTAAGCATTTTATATTTAATTAAACGTGCCTTTTCATCATCTTTAACATATAATAGATATTAAATATTTAATTATGGAAACTTCTAAATTCACCATCGCATGTAATTAAATAAATTTATATATTTAATTATGAGACTTATCTCCTACTCACTTCTCAAATGGCAACTTTCCCTTCACATAATTAAATATTCTAAAATATTTAATTAGAAATTTTTCTTCACTTCACATTTAATTAAGTATTTTATATATTTAATTAAACGCTTTTCTATCATCTTCTCATACATAATTAGATATTAAATATTTAATTATGGAAACTTCTAAATTCACCATCACATGTAATTTATTTAATTATGAGACTTATCTCCTACTCACTTCTCAAATGACAACTTTCCCTTAGATCTGAAAGAGAAAATTTGTGCAGAAGGAAACATTTCATTTCTCTCTCGACTTTCAAAAATCTCTCACCGTTCATCTCGACAAGCTTGATTTAAACCGTTGATCACATCAACCAATCAGAGTCTTTCAAAAACTCTATAAATACCTCTATGAATCCAAACATTGGTTACACTTGGATATACTTACATTCACGTGCACATGTTATTTTAATATCATCTAGCATTTATTAGTCTTTTTGCAATCATTACATTTAGTAATCTCATATTTTAGCTATCATTTTTAGTCTTGTTAATGGCATCTTAGCATAAGCATGCATTTATTTTAAATCTCGTTCTCTAGGAGATCATTTTGGTAAGCCTAGCGTATAATCTGAGAGCAAGCTAGATTCAGTGGAACACTGGAGATAGAGGACAATAGGACGCTTTCGAAGGAGCTACGAGTTTAAGAGTTTGTTTTTCTTTTAAATTAGTTTCCTTTGATCTAATGTTTTATTGGTGTGTTTTAATTTGTTAGAATATTTTTACACTTAAAATTGATCACACAGTTGGCAATGTGGAGTCAGATGGTAACACCAAACTTAATAATGCCAATAACTGATTTACACTCTCATTTTTCCAACCAAACACCACTTGTAAATTAAGAATTTGAAGCATTATTGTCAAATGACTTAACCTACAATTAGCATACACAGGCTTTGAAGCATCCTCCATCAACTTGGCCCAATAATCATTTAGACCCTCATTCAACATTCTATCAGTTTCAAACCCTTCGTCTAACATTGTTGCCACTTCATCTATGTTTGGTTCCTCTTCATCTCTCACACTCTGTCATTCTATCATATCTTCATAATAATTAACATTCCAATGGCTTATACCACTATGCCTATATCTTATCATATGTTGATAAATGTCATTTCTTTTTTTCACTTTTCCACCAAGACAATAATTACATGGACATGGATATTTGTCCATGTCCCTCTCATTAGATATTCTCTCATCAAATGCATGGTATTGATCCCTAGTCAACCTTCGACGCTGATCCATCTGTAATGTTCTACATATAGCAACAAAAAGTTGTAGACTAAGAGACAAAAACTGTGTTTTTAATTGAAAGGCATTTCCATAGCAATAGAGTTATAGAGAGAAAATAAAATAGAGTTTAACTAATGAATTGTAAAAAATACATTTTTGTAGTTTATATTCAAATTGCTGATTACATTGCATTGCACATCTTTCAAACTCAAAGTATTACTTCACATTGCATAACTAATAACTAGATGTTGATAGATGAAAAAATTTCAATTACAATATAGTTTTTACAAAGTCAACCTAAGCGGTTATGCAATTACTTCACATTGCATAACTAATAACTAGGAGAAGGGTGTGTGCAAGAAGTTGAGTCCACTTTTTGGCCAAAAAGTGGGTGTTTTCCCTAATTTTAAGAATTTTTCACATTTGACCTTAAAATTTGAAGCACTTAGGGATGGAATCTTTAAAAAGTCACTAATCATAAAGTGTA